>CAWUFW010025051.1:0-50523 GCA_963921515.1 Calotriton arnoldi | reverse complement strand
TGTACTTTAGTTTCAGTTACGTATTGCTAACAGACTTTAGTTACATTAGAATTCATTTGTTGATGGTACCATACTAATTTCAGGAATTGTGGTGTGTTCTAAGGTGATTTTCCCCTGTGAAAAACCTTCTGCTGGGATATCATGAATCATGTTTGAGAGAAAACTATTTTCACATGCTTGTCCCATACAGTTTTGGAAGGTGCCCCAGAAGCTAAAATGAGAGCATATTTTCTGTAAATTCACATTATCTTTCTCAGTCATGTGAGAATGAAGTCTGACATTCCCAGTAAAACATGTACATCCAACAAGGGCAGAGACTGTCAGTTGATTCCTTTGTGTTCTACTGCAGCTTCCCAGAGTGTTCTAAAGAACAACTAGAGTGCTAACAGCCTTACTTATGACAAAAGTATGGCACACCTGAAGCTATCTTGATTGGAATAAACTGGTAACACTTAAAACATTTAATTTAAAAAGGAACAAAATGATGGGGTTCATCTTGTCATAGAAATTATGGTTAGTGCTCTGGAAAGAAAAATTAGGACATGTTTCAAGTGTGATCTCAAATATCTTCCTGTTATATTTCAACAGGAGCAGCCTGTCAGTTGATGCCTTTGTGTTCTACTGCAGCTTCCCAGAGTGTTCTAAAGAACAACTAGAGCGCTAACAGTCTTACTTATGACAAAAGTATGGCACACCTGAAGCCATCTTGATTGGAATAAACTGGTAACACTTAAAACATTTAATTTAAAAGGAACAAAATGAGGGGGTTCATTTTGCCATAGAAATTATGGTTAGTGCTGTAGAAAGAAAAATTAGGACATGTTTTAAGTGAGATCTCAAATATCTTCCTGTTATATTTCAACAGGAGCAGCCTGTCAGTTGATGCCTTTGTGTTCTACTGCAGCTTCCCAGAGTGTTCTAAAGAACAACTAGAGTGCTAACAGCCTTACTTATGACAAAAGTATGGCACACCTGAAACCATCTTGATTGGAATAAACTGGTAACACTTAAACCATTTAATTTAAAAAGGAACAAAATGAGGGGTTCATTTTGCCATAGAAATTATGGTTAGTGCTGCAAAAGAAAATTTAGTGCATGTTTTAAGTGAGATCTCAAATCCTCTTCTATTTCATTAGAAAATTCTGACATGCAGACTGAAACAATCACTTTCAATACCAGCAGTAGACTTCCAGTTAACTCCTTGGTGAGCAGTAGCTTTACTACAGTGATCTAATGAACAACTAGAGTAATAACATTCTGAATTTATGGCAAATGTGTGACACATCTGAATGCCTTCTTGATGGAATCAAAGTAAAAAACTGAAAGCATTTCCTACTGAGGAGACTGCAGTAAATGAGGAAATTAGGAAACTTCATAACAAAGAAGTCTTCCAAGATGGCCACCAGTGAAAAAAGAGCCCAAATGTAGCACAAATATTACCGAGATGTAGCCCACATATAGCCCAATGACAAAAGTGTGCAAAACACTTTTTATTTTTAGTTTTTGCAGTTTTATGTAGTGCAGACTGGTCAGGTATTGGAGCGTTGCATCTTAAAACATGACCCCCTACACTACAAAAACACCACTGCACTACCCTAAACCCTAAAACACTACCCCAGCACGACCCCCTACACTACACAAGCACCACTGCACTATCCTAAACCCTAAAACACTACCCCCAGCATGACCCCCTACACTACACAAACACCACTGCACTACCCTAAACCCTAAAACACTACCCCAACACCACTGCACTAACCTAAATCCTAAAACACTACCCCCAGCACGACCCCCTACACTACCCAAACACCACTGCACTACCCTAAAACATGACCCCCTACACTACACAAACACCACTGCACTACCCTAAACCCTAAAACACTACCCCCAGCACGACCCCCTACACTACACAAGCACCACTGCACTACCCTAAACACTACCCCCAGCACGACCCCCTACACTACACAAACACCACTGCACTACCTTAAACCCTAAAACACTACCCCCAGCATGACCCCCTACACTACCCAAACACCACTGCACTAACCTAAATCCTAAAACACTACCCCAGCACGACCCCTACACTACCCAAACACCACTGCACTACCCTAAAACACTGACCCCCTACACTACACAAACACCACTGCACTACCCTAAACTCTAAAACACTACCCCAGCATGACCCCTACACTACACAAGCACCACTGCACTACCCTAAACCCTAAAACACTACCCCCAGCACGACCCCCTACACTGCCCGAACACCACTGCACTGCCCTAAACCCTGAAACACCAGCCCCTGCACGACCCCCTACACTGCCTGAACACCACTGCACTGCCCTAAACCCTGAAACACATACCCTAGCACGACCCCCTACACTGCCCGAATACCACTGCACTGCCCTAAACCCTGAAACACCACCCCCTTCACGACCCCCTACACTGCCCGAACACCACTGAACTGCCCTAAACCCTGAAACACCACCCCCAGCATGACCCCTACACTGCCCGAACACCACTGCACTGCCCTAAACCCTGAAACACTACCCCCAGCAAGACCTCCTACACTGCCCGAACACCACTGCACTGCCCTAAACCCTGAAACATCACCCCAGCAAGACCCCCTACACTGCCCGAACACCACTGCCCTAAACCCTGAAACACCACCCCAGCACGACCCCCTACACTGCCCGAACACCACTGCACTGCCCTAAACCCTGAAACACCATCCCCAGCACGACCCCCTACACTGCCCGAACACCACTGCACTGCCCTAAACCCTGAAACACCACCCCCTGCACGACCCCTACACTGCCCGAACACTACTGCACTGCCCTAAACCCTGAAACACCATCCCCAGCACAACCCCTACACTGCACGAACACCACTGCACTGCCCTAAACCCTGAAACACTACCCCCAGCAAGACCCCCTACACTGCCCGAACACCACTGCACTGCCCTAAACCCTGAAACACCACCCCCAGCAAGACCCCTACACTGCCCGAACACCACTGCCCTAAACCCTGACACACCACCCCCAGCACGACCCCCTCCACTGCCCGAACACCACTGCACTGCCCTAAACCCTGAAACACCAGCCCCAGCACGACCACTACACTGCCCGAACACCACTGCCCTAAACCCTGAAACACCACCCCCTACACTGCACAAACACCACTGCACTGCCCTAAACCCTGAAACACCACCTCCAGCAAAACCCCTACACTGCCTGAACACCATTGCTCTGCCCTAAATCCTGAAACACTAGCCCCAGCATGACCCCCTACACTGCCCAAACACCACTGCACTGCCCTAAACCCTGAAACACCACCCCCAGCACGACCCCCTACACTGCCCCAACACCACTGCACTGCCCTAAACCCTGAAACACCAGCCCCAGCAAGACCCCCTACACTGCCCGAACACCACTGAACTGCCCTAAACCCTGAAACACCAGCCCCAGCATGACCCCCTACACTGCCCGAACACCACTGCACTGCCCTAAACCTGCACTGCCCTAAACCCTGAAACACCAGCCCCAGCACGACCACCTACACTGCCCGAACACCACTGCACTGCCCTAAACCCTGAAACACCAGCCCCAGCATGACCCCCTACACTGCCCGAACACCACTGCACTGCCCTAAACCCTGAAACACCAGCCCCAGCACGACCCCCTACACTGCCCGAACACCACTATACTGCCCTAAACCCTGAAACACCAGCCCCAGCACGACCCCCTACACTGCCCGAACACCACTGCACTGCCCTAAACCCTGAAACACCACCCCCTGCATGACCCCCTACACTGTCCGAACACCACTGCACTGCCCTAAACCCTGAAACACCACCCCCTGCAGCACCCCCTACACTGCCCGAACACCACTGCACTGCCCTAAACCCTGAAACACCACCCCCAGCACGACCCCCTTTACTGCTCGAACACCACTGCACTGCCCCAAACCCTGAAACACCACCCCCAGCACGACCCCCTACACTGCTCGAACACCACTGCCCTAAACCCTGAAACACCACCCCTGCACGACCCCCTACACTGCCCGAACACCACTGCACTGCCCTAAACCCTGAAACACCACCCCCTACACTGCCCGAACACCACTGCACTGCCCTAAACCCTGAAACACCACCCCCAGCACGACCCCCTACACTGCCCGAACACCACTGCACTGCCCTAAACCCTAAAACACCACCCCCAGCATTACCCCTACACTGCCCAAACACCACTGCACTGCCCTAAACCCTAAAATACTACCCCCAGCACAACCCCCTACACTACCCGAACACGACTGCACTGCCCTAAACCCTCAAACACTACCCCCAGCACGACCCCTACACTACCCGAACACCACTGCACTGCCCTAAACCCTAAAACACTCCCCCAGCACGACCCCCTACACTACCCGAACACCACTGCACTGCCCTAAACCCTAAAACACTCCCCCAGCACGACCCCTACACTACCCAAACACCACTGCACTGCCCTAAACACTAAAACACTACCCCGCATGACCCCTACACTACCCAAACACCAATGCACTACCCTAATCCCTAAAACACTACCCCCGCATGACCCCCTACACTACCCTAAACCCTAAAACACTACCCCGCACGACTCCCTACACTACCCAAAGACCACTGCACTACCCTAAACCCTAAAACATGACCTCCTACACTACACAAACACCACTGCACTACCCTAAACCCTAAAACACTACCCCTACACTACACAAACACCACTGCACTACCCTAAACCCTAAAACACTACCCCAGCAGTACCCCTACACTACCCAAACATCACTGCACTAACCTAAACCCTAAAACACTACCCCCAGCAGTACCCCTACACTATCCAAACACCACTGCACTACCCTAAATCACTACCCCCAGCACGACCCCCTACACTACACAAACACCACTGCACTACCCTAAACCCTAAAACACTACCCCCAGCACGACCCTCTTCACTACCTAAACACAACTGCACAATTTGTTACAGGTGTTGCAACGCAGGCCTGTGGTGCTTACTGGAAGTACCTAGTGGGCTAGTTGGGCCCCAGGGACCCTCAGGATTCAAGGTGACCTAATCCCCCAACTTAAAACGCACCACGGGGCGCGTTTGCACAGTGGTGAAGGGAGGGGCGGGGCCTCAGGTGACATGTGCGCAAACACACCCTGTGGTGCATTTTAAGTTGGGGAATTAATTCCCTTTGAATTCTGAGGGACCCTGGGGGCCAACTAGCCCACCAGGTACCTTCAGTAAGCACAACAGAGTTGCGTTGCAGAGAGGTGAAAAAAGGTGCGTGGCCTCGGAACGCCTCTCTGCAACTCAGCTCTGTGGTCCTAACTGTAGGTACCTGGGGGGCTAGTTGGGCCCCAGGGACCCTCAGAATTCAAGGGGACTTAATCCCGCAACTTAAAACGCGCCACAGGTTGCGTTTGCACACATGTCACCTCTTGCCCCCCCTCCCTTCACCACTGTGCAAACGCGCCCTGTAGCGCGTTTTAAGAGGTAGTTTTAATCCCCCTGCCCTATTATGTACTAGGGACTTGCAGAGGAGGTCATGCTAATCACAGGGGTACCCCAACGCATAGTGTTCCCTAGTGTATGTAGGTGTTTTCACTGTATTCTAAGTGTCTTTTAGCATAGCACTGGCTCTGGTTAGTTAGAGTCAGTTACCACCAGTACCCGTCTGAAAAAGTTGTGGGCACAGGATGATTTTGCAACAAGGCCTCTTTCTGCTCCTCTGTTGGTTCTTTCTGCACATCTTTTGCTTCTTTCTGTGCGTTTTTTCTTCTTTCTTCACATGTCCTACCTCTGTAGGCATAGTTAGAAACTAGCTTTTAAAAAACCTTTGAAATTCACTTAAAAATCATAGGTTTCAGGCACGTTATAGTTAGAAATTAGCATTCAAAAAACCTTTGAAATTCACTGAAAAAACCATAGGTTTCAGACACGTTATAGTTAGAAATTAGCATTTAAAAACCTTTGAAATTCACTGAAAAAACCATAGGTTTTAGGGACAGTTATAGTTAGTTGGACATTTCACTCGTACAAAACCATAGAAATTCCCCGTTATAGTTAGTTCAGCTAACTATAACTCGCGCCCACAATGCACTGCTGATGACGTCACATATTACATCACTCATGACATGGTCAGTGACATCACTGATGACATCACTGATGACATCTCAAATGACATCACTGATGACATCATCCATGTGATAATTTCATGCATCTTCTCACACCTAATATAACTTTTGATACACCCACTCTAAATTACAGACTGCCATTCTCAAAACCATAGACACTCCAACACCAAAAACTACATACCCACTCACTGATTCTTAGGTCTACACACACATCCACTCACTCACCCGTACAGTCACTCATACTTAGTCACTCAGTACAGGACTATCATATGCACTCATACACCTATATAAACACTCACACACCGCCACTCATCCATAGAGGTACTCACACACCTAGTCAGTCATGCAAAAACTTAATCACACACCCATTTACTCACCTATACAGTTATACACACACCAGCTCACTTACTCATACAAATACTAGCACATTCTTATGCTCTTATACAATCACTGATACAAGTACACACTCATCCATACAGCCACTCTCACAATCACGCACTCTCACTTATAGCCATTTATATACTCCAACACACATATATACTGCCTTTCACATATGTAGTTACTCACACATGTACCACTGAGATATACATTCAATCACTAACACGCCCATACACACACTCACCCACCCATACAGTCCATCACAGATGCACTCTTGAAACCATGCACCCAGTGAATCACCAACTCACACATCTATGCACAGAGTCACACACACCCCACCCACACAAACACTCAGGCACCCATACAGATACTCAGACAATCAATCAATAACCCATGTAGACACTCATGTAGCTATTCAGAAAGCCATGCAGCCGCTTACAAACCAACAGACAGACGGATACAGACATTCACACAGTTTAGTCACTAACCCATGCATTCAGTAAGATACATTTAATCACTCACTTGTAGAGTCAGTCACTCACGTACTAAATCATCCATTCAGACACTTATACACCCACTCATTCTTCAATACACCTTTCCCTATATATATTAAACATATTTAAACTTTACAGAAACACACAGTCACTGGATGATGTCATCAGTGATGTCATTTGAGATGTCATCAGTGATGTCATCAGTGATGTCACTGACCATGTCATGAGTGATGTAATATGTGACGTCATCAGCAGTGCATTGCGGGGCGCGAGTTATAGTTAGCTGAACTAACTGTAACGGGGGAATTTCTATGGTTTTGTACGAGTGAAATGTCCAACTAACTATAACTGTCCCTAAAACCTATGTTTTTTTCAGTGAATTTCAAAGGTTTTTTAAATGCTAATTTCTAACTATAACGTGTCTGAAACCTATGGTTTTTTCAGTGAATATATATATAGATATATATATAATGTATATATGTATATCCATAACCAACTTTGGAAAACCAAAGAAGACGGGCACTCCAGGGAGGCGTGTATCTCAATTTCTTTATTCGGCAAAAGATAACAGTTCCCAATGCAATTCACAAAATATAAATGGACAATTTACATGCATGCAACCTTAATAATCGGCCACAATGGGCAAATATGGCAAAGTCAAACTTCTGCCCCAATGGACACATATTAGTGATCATGGATCCAGTAAAAATCCCAGGATCATAGTTGATGTGCACAGTCATTAACACCTGCGTTGTTGGTGCCGCTGGTTAATAAGAATCACATGAGTAGTTCATTTAACTGCATCCAATCTGTCCCTGCCACTGGCAGCAATCTCCATAGCCACATAACTCATTCGGTAAGTTCACACTCGACTCAGGTCCAGGCAGTACCGCCAGTTTAATAGCTAGAGTAAATCACTTTAAATAGTTGTGAAATACAATGGTGGTGGCGGGAGCCATGTACCCTAAAATACTTTTAAAGATATTGCAGTTCCATGGTCACATCCACCTAATGTGCGGGTGCTCCGTCGTGGGGTGCATGCATGGAAATTGGCTGTTTATATTTTGTGAGTCATGTACATTTACATAGGCCTGAAACCTTGAACCAATATTTATCTCTTCAAGGACTGTGTATAAAAGCTCCATTCAACCTAATCAAACACTTTCTCAAATAAAATCAACAGTATTGCCAGTAGTTCATTGGCTCGCTGTGCCAAGTCAAGTACCACTTGCATCCGCTGATTGCAGTGTTGTGTTCCCCTATTAGGCATAAAGCCATTCCGGTCACAGCTCACTAGGTGAAGATCAATCCCACCAATTAGTTGGCCAACAATTTGGCCAGGATTTTAGAGACTTCCCTTGTTTATCTATGACCACAATATGTGCCTCTCAATGGTCATATGGGAGGATCCCTGTTTGGAGAGATTCTTCGAACAATAATTACAACTGTGAGAGTGGGCATGAATCATAATGCTTGCAAGAAATTGGGTTGTTGTTTGAGGGGGGTGAAACCCTACTCAAGCAGCAGCCACAATCCTTGTTAAGGTGAACTTCAAAGCTTAACTAAATTAACCTGTGCTTAACTCTCTAGTAGCTTTGTACAAAAGCAGTCAGGCTTAACTTAGTGGTAATGTGTAAAGTATTTATGCAGCACTTTAACAGTAACAAAGTGAAAACCAAAATAAGAAAAGTCCCATGTGAATTTTGAAAAATAGGGTACATTTTAATAAATAATTTGACACTGAAATGACACAAATCCAATCAGTAGAACTGGAGTTATGAGTTTTTAAAGTTTAGAGAAGAAAACCAACGTCAAAGCACCAACTGCGGGCATCTAGTCATGCTAGACTGGGGCAAAGTCGAAAGTTATGGCCAACCACAATGGAGCATGGTCGGATAGACGAAGTGGATTGGGCCAGTCTCCTCATACCTTTGGACTTAAAAGAAAGTTTGTCAGAGGAGGCGGCGTTGTCGTCGGAGAGCCACTGGACAAAGTCACAGGGTCTGATTCACAAAAGTAATCTGAGACAAAATCCTAAACTTACTACTTTTGGTATTCACAGAAGGCATTTAGTAGTAGTAAAGTTAGGAATCCTAACTTTACTACTACTAAATCCCTTCTGTGAATACCAAAAGTAGTAAGTTTAAGATTTTGTCTCAGATTAGTTCTGTGAATCAGCCCCACAGTGAGGATTCCTAAGTTCGGCCTTAGTCTCTTTTATGGAAGTCAAAAATCTTCAGTGGGATGAAGCTGCTGGCAGTAGACGAAGAGGGTTCCAAGAGGCCAGATACCCTTTCTGCTAAGAGCCACTGAACAGGAATTGCAAGCTGTGGAGAAGAATGTAGCAGGAACTGGTGCAAAGTCAGGCCGACAGGCGATGCGCCTTGGGAAGATTGGCAAGCAGGTACTTCCCGGTTTCCTCAAGTTCTTAAAGCACTTTTTGGGCAAAAATTGTATAAGTTCCAAGTTTTCAATTTGGGCTATCTGGGCACCTTTAGCACCACTTCCAAGGGTGGAGGACTGGAGAGGCACCCACCTCTTGGAGTGTCAAGCCTCACTCAGGCATGGACCAGGTGCGGGTTCAAGATGGTTGGAACCTTTTTCTGTCCCTGAGGCTCTGATCAGTAGGCCACCCATCTAGCGCTTGGAGTCACTCTGGAAGCCCTGGGTTCAAGTAGAAAGGCAGGGCTCAAGCAGAAGGGCAGACCTTTGGGGACACAGAACAGGCTTCAGGCAGTAGAGCAGTCCTTCTTGGTACAGCAAAGAAGTCATTCTGAAGTACAAACCAGGCAACAGCAACAGCCAGTCCTCTGAAAATCCGTCCACAGATCCAGGAGTGAACTGAAGTGTGGGTCTGAGAATCCTATTTTTATACCTGGTACCTCCTTTGTGTGAAAGAAACTTTTGGAGGATTCTCCTCACAGAAGTGTCTGAAAGCCTCCCTGACCTGGCTCCTGTCTGTCTGCAGGCACAAAAGGCTAGTGTGAAGTTCTTTGTGTGAGAGCAGGCTGTGCACAGCCCCACCCCCCATCCTGCCTGATATGATCCATACAAGCACACCTATTCCCTCAATTGTGTGGCTGTCTGGGAGGAATATACAAAGTCCAACTATACCCAGTCCTGTGATCCAAGAATAGGCTGCAGGCACCAAATGGCTAGCACAAGAAAATGCCAACTTTCTAAAACTGCTATTGCAGAATTGTGAATTCAACTTTACCATTAAAGAGGATTTTTAATTACAATTCCTCAGACACCAAATATTACTTTTCTACCTGCCACCAATCAACAGTTAGCACTTATTAAATATAATTAAGTGACCCAATGTAATCCAACAGAGAGGTAGGACTCACAGTAGTGAAAAACGTACTCATGAGTTTTGTTTTTCTACCTGACTTGTAAAACATAAAAGTGCATGTACAACTTTTTAACTCTTATAATTACAATGCACTCTGCCCTCTGAGCTGTCTAGAGCCTACTTTACGGGTGACATATGTATTAAAAAGGGAGTTTTAGGCTTGGCAAAGGGGTTATTTTGCCAAGTCGAATTGCCAGTTTAAAACTGCATAAAGGCTACAATGGCAGACCTGGGACATGTTTTAAGGGGCTATTTAAGCGGGTGACACAATAAGTGCTGCAGATCAACTAGTAGCATTTAATTTACCAGTCCTGGGTATATGGTAAGCCACTTTACTAGGGGCTTACAAGTAAACTAAATAAGCCCATCAGGTGGTAGCCAATTTTGCCATGTTTTAGGGAGCGAGCACAAGCATTTTAGTACAGGTTAGCAGTGGTAAAGTGCACAGAGACCTAAGGCCAACAAAAACAAATTCTGAAAAATATGAGTGGAGAAGGCAAAAAGTTTGTGGAAGCCCACCCTAAGACTGACAGGTTTAACAGTGCTTAAAGAATTTGTCAGGAAATCCTTTGGAGCCTTGGGCCCTGCCTGTGGGCACACCAATAATTGGTGTCCAAAATTTCCTCTTCCAATATCGGAAGATCCACCGCTTCTCTGTCTTCAGGTAGCAAAATAGGGAGAGGGAGGTCTTTGATTCTAGGTCTGTCCATGAAGCAGGCACTGGTGCATGCTTCATGGACAATTTTGCATAGCAATCAGAACAAGCATTGGCATAGCCAATAGGTCTCGCTTTTGGGACCTTATAAGTATTTAGTTATGCAGCACAATATCCTTGGTGCAACAACATCACCCGTTGCATGGCTAAACACTTATAATGTCCCAAAAGCGAGAAAGATGAGGGACTGTGCATTTTAAAGATAGCAGACGAGCAACTTAAGACCTCTGCCGCCTGCTAACCTATTGCTCACCCTCTTTTTATTGGTTTAGCGCAGAGCCAATTAAAGGAGTATCAGTCTCAATTTATTTACACTGCCATTTTTGCAGGCACTTTGTAAACATCGCAGAATTTTTACAAAAGTGAGGATTTTGTGTTTGTTTATTTTTTTGGGCTGATTATGAACTCGTAATATCCGGGGTGTCTGTCCAATGGCCCTATTTATAGAACAGAAAACAAACAAGTGCAGTATGCCTAGTGGGCATTCAAACTGAGCTGAACATACCTTTTACAAGCTTTTCTGCATTATGGTGCCTTGCATGGGCGTAACCTGGGTCCTGGAGTTGCTACAAAGTTTGAGCTTGGCACAAAACATTATTAAAACAATGGAATGTTGTGAGCGCCACTGAAGACAGTGGAGCAGCTCCAGACTTGCAATGGCTGGTACAAGCCTCCTGCTCCAGTATTCCAATGTTTGTCTGTCTGTTTTTTCCTTTTTAATTTAGAACATACTACACGTAGTGGGTGGCTATACCAGTTGTTAAACGCCCTCACCCTCATTATAGGCGATAACTCTGGTTCAGGTCCTTTAAAAACCTGTACAGCCGTTGGCAGCGGGCTATAAGGCTCCAGTATAGTTGTCAGACAGCCATCTGAAATTAAACTTTACCACCCGATCATCTTTCATCTTATCACTTTGCCACACTTTTGTCATGAACCAATAGGGAAGATTATGCGCCTTCCCTACTCTGTAGAGTACTACGCTCCAAATCCAAGTTCAGAAAGGATGATGAACAGGCCTTGTGAATAGTTCGTTGCCGAACGAAAAGACTGGAAAGTTAAGAAGTCTCTCTAGACGCCCATATTTCATACATCTCTTGAAAAAGTGGTTGCCTTGCACTGTTTTCCATGCTAGTCTTCATGGTTCAGAATCATGTCTGTCTTGCTTTTTCATGTTGCATTCCCACACTCCTCACTCATGTTCTTTTCAGTGTGGGGCACGCATTTAGTAGATAGATTGCCTCCTAACTAAGGAATGGAGAACAAGGTAGGGGATGGGGTGGTCTGTTGGTAGGTTTTTCTATTTTTAAGGGTGTCAGGTTTCCAGGGGTTAGTCTACATTAATTTTTAAGGCGACAATCCCCTCTGTGGACGTTGAGCACAGTAAACTATCTTGAATGGTGTACTTCTGGCTGCTGAACTTCACAGCTCATGTAATTAATTGTAAAGCACACGTTACATAACCCTGGGCGAAGTGCTACGCTACGCTCGCGTAGTTTGCGAGTTTGCGCTACTTCGCACAACGCGAATTGCACGTAGCACAGTGCGAAAACGCGTAGCGTAGCGTAGCGTAGTGCCGCGGTCATTTTTGCTTGCTCGCGGTCCTCAACGTCAAGTTGGCGACCGCGAGCAAGCAAAACGACATCCCGGCGAGACTTTTCCTGCGTTCGCGATCAGCAACATCAAGTTGCCGATCGCGAGCGTGGAAAATAAACCTCCGGCGAGATTCTCAACGCGGGAGGTCAGGTTTCTCATTGCGAGTGGTCGCGTATGCTTGCGCCGCCGCGATGAGAAACTACCAGTCCGCGTTGAGAGAGCTGCCGCCGAGTAAAAATCTACTCGAGCGGCAGTAAAGACAGCTCGCACTGTGCAAGTTGCCGTTTTCAATGATTGCACAGTGCGGACAAGCATCCGGCACTGTGCAATCATTGCGAACAGTGCGCTACGCAGTTCGCGTAGTGCTACGCGAAGCTTGCGTAGCGCGAACTGCACTTTGCGTAGCTTCGCGAAGCATTACTTCGCGAACTACGCCCACCCTTAACGTTACACTCCCGGGGTCTTTTGGGACTCTTCAGCGTGTTTTGGTTGCCTAAGCAAAGGTACTGATTTGTCGACCTTGCAAGGATGAAAGGTAGTGTGGGCCCATTGGGATTAAACCTGCGGTCTTGCAGGCAGGCACAGATCCCCAATGTATGGCACTGGCGTCGAAAGGCCCTGCCGTAATTCAGCCATCTGTGTATTACTTCTGTTGCTAACTCAGACCCACGAGGTAGACACAGCAGTATTTGGCCAAGGGCCAAAGGGCACGTATAGCCTGCCTTGTGAACAGAGGGGGGAGACACCGGAGCCGTGGCGGAATGACTAGGCAGTACTCGCTGGTCTGGACAAGAAGTACCATGTGGACAGGGCAGTCTATGCATCTTCACTGTCCAGTCTGTGGTCAAGTGCTCATGTGACCTGAGCAAATAGCGCCCTCGACCATTGGAACCCCCAGACTCGGTGTTTGGCTATGCACGTGCCCGTCATTGGATAGGTTTCAAGATACAGACCTCTGTGATAACACATTAGTAAATTGAAAATCTCAGGGGGTTAATCACCTCCGAGGATAATGAACATAAACGTAAGTAACTGAGCAATTAAAATCACACATCTGTCACTTTTGAAAAGTGCAACAACTGCGAATCGCCTAGATGGAACTCAAAGTGAAAATGTTCCCTTTGAAAAAAGTATTTAATTAATGAGTCCACTGGCATCAAAACTTAGCTTCGCATTTAGTCGATGACGAGAAGCATACTTTTGTTTTACATGAACACCGAACCACTAGGCATCCGAATTGCCCGCTTCTGCTGGCCACTGTTTATTGAACAAGAAAATAATTAAACCCAGATGGCTCCTGCGCGCGCTGTAAGAATGCGGCCGCGAAAGTGAAAGCAACTACAGGGAAGAGAGGAGCGGGGGTGAGCGAGCTGCGGCAGCCTGCTGAGCTGACCACACGCTGCAGTGCACCATGGCCTTTGCTTGCGCGTAACCGCACGGAAAAGGCCATTGTGCACGAGCGTGTGGTCAGCTTTGAAAACCCCACTACATAAAGTCTTCGCCAGAAGCAGCGCTTGCGCGCTACTCTAGGCTCGACCTAAAAAGCAGTCATTACCCACTGGGGGTTAGTGGCCATGCCTCGATTCGGATCCCAGATGCTTGGGACAAATCAATGTTCTGTATCTTTATTAATGAGTCAGTTTATCAATTTACCAGCCTTATTACTGGTTTCTAAATTCTGCATTTTAAGGCCAAGTTTGCCAGTATTGCCTGCTCCCATGGTTTGGTTCTCAGGGCCTCTTTAGCCCTTTCCAATCTGTGATGCGCCGGATTGCCTGAAGATTAAGAAACCTGCTCCTATATCTCCACTCTTGTGTGTTCCATGGCTGTATACTCCGCAAGATTTTCTTCCTTGCGGTTTGTGGTATACGAGATAATATATTCTCAGATAACTGCCTTAACAGATTCCCTCACAGTGCCCTCAGAGGGGACGGATCCTTTATTCACCACTAGAAATCACTCAATGGCTTATCACAGTGCTTTTTAAAAACAATTCCACTGAAAGGAGCAAAGTGTGCATGTGCCATTTTGCCCCTTTCTCTCCCTTGTGGATTCCAATTGTCAGTTCAGCAGAGCAGTAATCAAAGAGACATCTTGGTAGAATCCCAGAGTCTGTACCCTCCAGAAGCAATGCTGCTGGGGTGAGGAGATAATGTAATATAGACTATGGGTGTATAATATATATATAATGTAGATGGGCCTGTGTAAATAATAATTGTACTTTTGTTCCTGAGGGGGCATGGTTCTCCAGATGTCACACAGTCACACTGACTGTGCCAAACGCCTGAGGGGCATATTCCTAGCATAGGAGGGGAGACCGGTGGTCCAATCTGATGTCTTTGACAGAATTTAAGCCCCCACCCAATATCATTGTACTCAGCTGAACCCTTTGAAAAATCACCATTAAATCCTGGAATGTGCTGCCTATGAGTGTGGGCAGAAGATATATGCTGACTATGGTCCAGGGTCTAGCCTCCATTAGTCCCATGATGGCCACCCATTGGCCCAGGGTGTCAATAATTCCCACCTTCAAGTCAAATGGGAGGGACCAAAGCAGTAGGATCATCACCCCCTTGAAACCTCAGGTATACAACCCAAGAATAACCATGTCTACCCAGAAACAAGCAATTTGTGCCCAGGAGATGCATCTCTTATACGAGCAGTAGGGGGGTGCCCATTTCTTGGCCTGCAGGAGGACTGCCTTGACCTTATTATTGAGCCCATTCACTTTCCAGAACATCACCCTTCAGAGTACGGAGCTAGAGCAGGTGACAGTTGTAAAAATGAAACATTGAGATACATTTCCAAGCAAATATGCGTGAGCCGCATACTAACAAATAGACAAAAAACCCTAAACCTTCCCAACCACCCCCACCTCATACTTCAAGAAATAATGCATGAGTCGACCACTAAACAAGAACTAGTAATTCAACAAAGGATTAGCTTCTGCGAGCTGCGTAGTGCCATGTATTTAATACCCAGGACCAATCATTAGCAGGCCCCAGCCTAACAATAAATCTGAATTAAGGAAACCCCCTAAGAGGCGTCCACCCAAGACATAATAGCCAACAGTGAGCCACTTCAACAGTCTGGGTCAGGGAAGTGAATGACTCTGTAAACCCCACCAACAGCGCCCTTGCATTGTCATCCTACTCGGGCTGTCCCTATCACTTGTTTCTGATGAGGAGGCCTCCTCTGGTCTGTTCATTAGTCTGTGTTTCTGCCTCATATGATGATGCCCCCTCTTCTGCTGGCTCAGTCCAATCATTTTGGGTAAATCCCCTCAGCTCTACCCAGGGCACTGGACAGCCAACAAAATGTTCTGCTTTGATAGCAGTCTCTTCTCCTCAACCCATTCCCAGGCTATTGCTGATGTGTAAAAAATAACAATTTCCCTTCAAAGAGCACTTTCAACTTGACCAGGAGGAGTATTATATAGGAGATCTGCACCACTCTCAGTTTCTGCTTAACACCCACAAAGGATTTGCAGTATTGCTGGGCTTTAACAGTATAGTTTGGAAAGAGAAAGACCTTGGCCAAATCACATAATATGTCTTTCTTCAGCCTGGCAGTATGAAGGATGGTATCTCTATCAACATAATTGAGGAGCCTCATAATAATAGGACGTAGAGGGTGCCCTGGGGAGGGGCCTTGGCAATAAGAAGCGATGGGCCCTTTGTAACACAAAATGTGGTGAGAGGTCTCCTTCAGGGACCCGGGACTTCAGCCAATTAGGGAAGAATTGCCCTGGTTTTGTCCCTCAATACCCTCCGGGACCCCCAATAATTGTAGGTATTCCTCCTGCAGTGACTCTCCATGTCTTTGGCTGCATTTTCCCAGCTGTCTGAAGTGTGTTTCAGTTGTCTCACTTCTTTTTGGAGTGAAGCAACTTTGTCTTCCACAGTGGAGACGTGAGCCTCAGCTCAGTGGTGCAGTTTGTTAAGTTGCACAGGTCCGGTTGTAGAAGTGACACCCCACATCTCCTATCATATATTCCAGTTCCAGTTTAGATTCCTTGTTCCCCTGCAGGATGAGAGTCATTGTGGCTGCTTTCTCAGCATTCCTGAAAGGGCCCTCCCTGTCAGCAGCCAAACCAGCCTCCTTGGCTTTGAAGGGCTTAGTGTAACAATCAATTTTCCCTTGAGCAGCGAGGATCCGAGTTTGTCTTTACTCATTATTGTTCCCCCATTGGGCCATGGCGTGGCAAAGGGATAGGTGGCTGTATACCAAATGTCAGGAGTCAAGAGCCCCACACAAACAAGTACAAACACAAGCCCCACCTTCAAGAGCACCGTTGCGAAAAATCTGGGTGGTTCATCTCGATAGCACAATCACCTACTTCCACAGTCAGCTGAGGACTCAAGGATGTAGGTGCAACTCACTACTAAGTGGACAGCCCCAGCAAAGGTCGAACCTCAGTCAGCTAGCTAGATGTCATCCCATAGGGGCCTTCCGGAATTTAAGAATCTCACAGTCTCTGTCCACTAACAGCCCAGACTCACTGTGTTCCCCATTTATGCAGGCAAGTTCGCCCTTGCGGCAGTCACCTCCACAGATCCGGCAGGGAGGAATCCATTAACATAAAACAGCCACTGTCAATGAGAGGGGGCCCAGGGCAGGAGGTGCAGCTTACCTCTAGACGTGTAGTGCCAACCAGAACAGTGAGGAAGGAACAATTGACTCAGAGTGTATTTTCCTACGCTGGCTTCAGTTAGAGCTGCAGTGCAGGGCCTTCCTTGCAGGCCCACTCCTCCTCATATGCTGAGCAGCTCAAGTTGCCCCCCTGGCCAGGTCCCACAGTTCGCACACTTCTTTATGTAGCAACTCTCTGTGACCCGAGCACACCTCATCCCATTCATCCGTGTCTTACGGTGCAGTGACTACCTCCCGGACCCCTACTCGTCCCACACAAGCACAGGCTGCCTCAGATCCATCGCAGTTGCCATAAATGCCTCTGTCGCCTGACCTGGTCGGAATGACCTTGGTGCTGTCAGGTGGGAGCTGGGATAGGAGATGAATTATTGTTAATGAACAGGTTTTATTAAGGATCAAATTGCCTGGTGTGCCTCGGAGTATTAGAGCCACGCATCTCCCATCTTGGGCTACCAAGCCCTGCCTCTGTGTAGGTCAGAATCATGAACTGTGCGTACTTGTCTATTGTGAGCCAGTGAAGTTCCTTCAGGTGTGGTGCGATGAGAGCTCAGCATTAGAGACTGAAACCCAGTATGGCTGCTGCATTCTGGACGGTCTGGAGTCTTTTTTGAGTTGGTTATTGCTTCCTGCACACAGGTTGTTCCCATAGTCCAGCCAGCTTGTGATGAAGGCTTAGGTGAGGGCTGGTGCTGTTGGGTAGCCATTTGAATATCTTTTTCAGCATTGTCAGAGTGTGGAAGCAGGAGGTGGCAACTGCATTGACCTGGGCAGACATGTTGATAATGATTCTGAGGTTCCTTGCTTGTGTGCTGGGAGTGGAGTTGGGTCTGAGGTTTGTATGCCAGCAGGCAGTGTTCAATGATGAAGCATCTCTTCCAAAAATCACCTCTTCAGTTTTGTCTGTGTTCAGCTTGAGGCAGTTGAACTTTATCTAGGAGTCCATTTTGGTCATGCACAAGTTGAATTGTTCCTGGTGCTGGGTGTTTTATCTGAGAAGGGCAGTAATAGTTGCATCTCATCGATGTAGGTGAGTATGTCAATGTTGTGTGCATGAATGATGTTTACCAGCAGGGTCATGGACATGTTGAACAGTGTCAGGCGGACTGAAGAACCCTGTGGGCTTCTGATAAGTACATTGGCATGCTGATTGTTTGCGTTCTTCCAGTGAGAAAGGTGCAGATCCATCGGATGGCAGGTCGTTGGATACACTCCTTGTACATTTGTTTGATCAGAATGAAATGGAAGACTGTGTTGAAGGCTGCAGAGAGGTCGAGTAGGATGAGGGCTGCAGTTTCTCCTCTGTTGAGGATCATTCTAATGTTTATCACCCATGTGATTATGTTCTCCTCCCCTCATCCTCTCCACATTGCTCTCTCTCTCTCATGTAATTCTCCCACTGTCCTCCATGTTGCTTCCACCAACTTCTTTGTTGCTTCCCCTATCCATACCCTCTGTGTTGCTTACATCCCCAACCCTCTGTGTTGCTTGTGCTCCTCTTTCATACTGAATTGATCCTCCCAACCATGTCCTCAGTGTTCCTTATACCCCAACACTTGTTTAAAAAAAATTGTGTTGCGTTAATTTTTCTTTTTATTTACTGATTCAATTAATTTTCTAGATGTGCGAATGCATGGCACGCATGTCTACAAAATGACGTGGCCAGCCATGTCAAAAGGCTTTTTATTATTCTCCTCTTTAGCTATGCTACACAGCATCGGGGTGTTTTATAATATTGCTAAAAAACATTGGCAAAGTCAATAGGATCCAAAAGTGAGACCTATCTGGCTTTGCCAATGCTTGTTTTTATTCATGAAGTGGTCTGATGGAGCTTATTTCTTTCTTTCAGTTTGAGATATGTGCACATATTACAATTACACACTGCTGCTGTTGTCAATATGCTTGACATCAGCTTTGTTGACAATTTTGAAAAACTAATCTTCTCCCTAATCTGATACAGGGCTGGCTTTAGGGCAGTGCGACCTGTGCAGCCTCACCTGGTGCTGAGTTCAGGGGGAGCTGTGTTTAGAATTAACCTATGGGTTCAAAATCACGCTGCCTGGCAATGATAAAAATGTCAAGATAACTCTGGAGATTATTGTTCTGGCCGGAGTGATCGGAGTTTTGCCTAGTGATGGTTTTGACTCATCGTAAAGAAGCTCAGAGGGTTAACATGCCTGCTGCAAAGAACGTGTACCATGCAGATCACAGAACAGTATTTTATGTGAATAGCTGGGTGTGCTACCGCTTTTATCACAGAGATGCTTTTGTTACTCACAGTTCATAAGTTACAATTCTAACGTAGCACAGTGACTTATGAACTGTCATCAAAAAGCTGCATGCAGACTGCATAGTATAGGTTAAAACGTTAAGTTTTTACCCTAGTCTTTCATTATCCTAATGTTGCTAAAAAGGGCTTATTTGAGTAGAATTGCAATATTTTTAGTAACGCAAACTCCAGCCACTGTGGTATGTTTTAAATCCTGAGTTTCTGGTTCTTAAGACCAAGCACTCTTAAAATATACTACTCAGTATGAATAACAGGACTTCTTCACCTTGTAATCCTTGTTGTCTTAAGTAACATATCATACAGACTGATTTACACACGTGCGATACATTGTCTCTGTATAATGTTTGTGTGATGTAAAGTACTCTGACACCTACACTATTATGAGTAGCACTATACAACAAATGAAATGCATGAGAGAGGGGCTATGGAGAGATGAGGAGCACTGTTAGTGGTTGGTAGTGAGTGAATCAGTTGAGAAGGAAGTAATTGGGGGGCCTAAAAAATATTGTTGTACCGGGCGTCACCAGTGATAAAACTGGCCCTGATTTGATGTTTTGGTACCTCTGGGTAATGATACACCACAAGTGGTTATGATTTTTCTTCTACTGTTGGTTCTCTTTTCAGGCCTCATAAATGTTGTCACATTGCCTTTACTTGAAATGTCTTGGATTCCATGTGCTATAAAGAGCCTGCTTGAATTCCACCTTTGCTGCAGAAACATTTATTTTCCGTGGAGAAAACTTTTCCTTTCCTCTTGTGTTTTACTGCTGCTGTGAGGTTCCACCACACTTCATTTCCATTTGCACATAGGCTGCATTCTTCCTCAAGGTGTGGTTGTGTATTATCATCTGGCGTGGTCATGATGCTGTTTTGCCCTCTTCCCTGGCAACAAACTGTGTGAAGTATAATTTCTTTGCCATTTGACCTGAGGAACAGATATCGATTAATTGGCCCATGTATGTCCTCCTCACCACTTTAGGTTTTCTGAGGCAAACATTTCAGCCTCATAAATACAGGGCAAAGTGTTCAAAAACAGAGGTAGGAAAGACGGGCAACTTTCTGACAGCTTCACTTTTTATCTTAATTCCTTTGATAATGGCTATTTGTGTGTTGATGCTAGAGGTAGAAAGTTTTGCAACTAGCACACTCCATAGAATGCTATGACTGGCTCCAATTATCAGAATGTTTAGATACCAGCTGCAGTTGTATGTCTGTTTTCTAGGTTCAGTGACATTATGAAGCAAGGACATGAAGATTGCAGTGAACTGTCCTGTTTGCCTGAGTGGGATGAGAGTATAGGAGGGGGCACATATAGCCTTCTCGCTTACATGATGTTGGCAGTTACTAGCTAGTAGTTGCCCTTTCTACCATTGTGCTCTGTTGTCTCCAGTCTAGGCTCAAAATTGAAGTGGAGTGGACAATTCTATGCACCTTGCCTGTCATGGGCAATGGCAAGCACAGATTGATTGATTTTCCAAAGGACAATACACATGTAGTTCTGTATCTTGCTCACATATTTAAATGACATTTGTAGCTTGCTACATTTTTCATTTTAAATATTGTAGTAAGTTGGCAAGCTTCCTTGCTGTGAAAGGGCCTGGGTTAGAATTAGACTTATTTTGGTGAAAATGTAATCATGTAACAATATGTGTGTTGGACTGGCCACTCTTTTGCAGGGTCATCCCCAAACTTCTTTCCTTCACACTCCTGGTTTCCGAACCCATTTTTTTGTTGGCTTTTAGGACTTTGCGCACTTTACCATTCCTAACCAATGCTGAATGCTTGTGTTCTCTCCTTTAAACACGGTAACATTGGCTTACACCCAATTGGTACCTTTGATTTACTTGTAATTCCCTAGTGCAGTAGTACTACATGTACCCAGAGCCTGTAAATTAAATGATACCAGTGGACCTGCAGCACGTATTGTGCCACCCACTTAAGTAGCTTTTCAAACATGTCTCAGGCCTGCCATTGCACCCAGTGTGTACAGTTTTAAACTGCCATTTTGACCTGGCAAAATAATCCTTTTGCCAGGTCTCAACCTGTATAATATGTCATCTGTAGAGTAGGCCCTGAATAGCCAATTGGGCAGGGTGCAGTGTATTTAAAAAGTTGGTCCTGCACTTATAACTTTTACATGTCCTGGTAGTGAAAAACTCTTAAACTCATTTTTCACTACTGCAGGGACTGTATCTCTCATATGATAACATTGGGTTACCTTATTACATTTAATAGGTGATACCTTTCAAATGGGAGCAGATAAAAATGTCAAGTTTGGTGTCTAAAGAATTGTAACTTAAAACTTTCCGTAAAGGTAAAGTTGGATTTTAAGTTACAATTCTGAAAATGCCACTTTTAGAAAGTTGGTATTTTCTTATCTCAACCATTTGGTGCCTGCAGCCTGTATCCGGGGTCACATGACTATGTGTAGCTGGCAGTTGGTCTTTATGTATTGCTCCCAGGCAGTGAGACAAAGAGGGAATAAGTGTTGGCAGGGTGGGCCATCTATGACTTAGTTGGGGGACAGAGCTATCACCTATCACAGTTGCACATCGCAAAGCCTCTGACTCAGTACATTTACAAAGGGTTTGACATTAGTCTTTTGTGTCCCCAGACAAGCTGGGGTCAGGGCAGGGAGGCAGGAAATTCGAAGCACCTCTGGGGGAGGAGCGCTCTAGAAACTTCTCCTACTTCAAAGTAGGCACCAGGTATAAATATTGGACCCTCAGAACCACCTCTTCAGGTCACCTCTGGAACTATGGAATACTCAGAAGGACAGCTGTGATGCTCTGCAAGAAAGACTGGTGGCCTGCAGCTCTACTGCTCTAGTGCCCTGTTGCCTGAGTGAGAAGGACTGGACCTGCATCTTAAGCCCAGGGCCACCAAAGTGACTCCAAGGACTAGTTGGCTGACCTCCTGAGCAGAGCCTCAGCAACAAAAAAGGTTCCAACCACCTTGAACCCAGCACCTGGACTCTGCCTGCTGTGAGTCTTGCCCCCCCCCCCCCCAAGTGGTGCCACCCCAGTCCTGGGCACTTGGAGGTGGAACTGAAGGTTCTATGCCAGCCCACCAATGGTCTCTTGGGCAGAACCAATCTTGTGTTTCACCCTGACAAGAATTGTGGTTTCTGCTTGATTAGGGTTTCATCCCCTAAACCAGTAACTCAATTTCCTACAGTGTGGTCTTTCAACTTCATGTGTTCTTAAAAGAGATTCATAC
Organism: Calotriton arnoldi; assembly: GCA_963921515.1. NCBI lineage: Eukaryota > Metazoa > Chordata > Amphibia > Caudata > Salamandridae > Calotriton > Calotriton arnoldi. Next base: position 27,654 of record CAWUFW010025051.1, on the reverse strand, counting down.
CTGAAATCCTCTCAATTATGTTTCAGTCTGGGGAATGGTAACAATTCTGTATGGTTATATGTGAGATGTTCAACTAACAGCATTTGAAAGCCATGAGATTTCAGGTTTTAAGAGAAAAGAACTTAAACTATGCCTACCTACGAAAAAGGATTCAATATATGCCAACATGTTAAAAAGATTCATCAAAATGGTGGTCTCTAATGAAGTTTCATGTGAGCTCTTACAGAAATCTACTGCAGGGGATTGGAGTGTCGTAAAAGCTTATGCACAACCTACTATGCATAAAGGAAAATAGTCCTCCTATGCTTGTGTTTGTAAAAGGATTATCCTGCTAGGCCATAGAGATCAAAGAACAGCTAAAAAAATCCTAGCTCCAATAGCCAAGTGTGCAAGAATTTATTGTCATGCATTGGCTCGCCCTGCTTGACAGTTTTTAATTTGAGGTAGGACGTTTAATGCTAAACTGGCCCTACTGATTGGGGGTAATAGACCTTATTCCATTCAGTGAGATGGGTGAAAAAGTCTACTTCTAAAGATACACAAGACGGAAATTTCTCGTTTCGCCTGGTGGCTATTTGAAAAAAGAGTGGTAAAATATCATTTTGTTTCACTTTCGCTCATAAATGGAAGCCTTATGCATAAGGATCAGTACCATTTTTGTATACTATTTTAACTTGATTTTTTTGCTGGAAATTGCATAGCGGCTTTAGGCCAAATAAACAATGTTATGCATTTTTTACTACTCTTCACCAGAATTAAAAATAAAAGTTGGCAACAGATTCGAGTACATTACTGTAACTCATTTGTATTACATAAAAAGAGCGAGACCAGAGGTCATCTGTCTTCAATAGCTTGGCGAAAATATTTTGTGAAAAATAATTTTCGTGCTGAAATCACCTTAATCCTCTTCCAGTTTTTGGGACTGCACGTGCTTGTTCAAGCTTTGTTCTCACTGTTCATGGTATCAATCAAAATATCATCAGTAGATTTTACGAGGAAAGAAACAAAGCAATAACAATAAAGTGCCTAGTTATACATCATCCAGCAGAAAATCGTAGACAGATTGCGCTTTATTATTACCCAAATATACTCTAAGCGTCAGCATTTATTTTTACAAAGTAGTAAAGAAGTGTGTAAAACTTAACTATAAAACGTGTACAAACATGACCTTAAATTTAGGGCATAGTCACACATATGGAACTCAGTTGCTCCAATTGAGTGTTCAGCTGCAGCAGTGTGCATACTCTTTCAGACGCCATGCGTTGCTTGGCTCAAGATAATTTAGACTGTACTTCAGTTAATTTAATAAAAATGTTGATAAAAAACAAATCCTTAAGCTACCATATGTTTCTGTTTCAAGTCTTCAAAGGAAATATACAGATCCAGGAAGGCGATGGCAGAAAAAGACCACTAGCCCTAAGTGGGCTGGCAATAAGAGCGAGAGAGGAGATTTGTATTTTGAAAATTGTCGACTAACTCTGCACTGGGACGCTGACAAACAGGAGGGGCGAGAACAAATAAAAACACAAGACTTGGCAAAGCCAATAGGTCTTGCCTATACAAGAGCTAATGGTTTTACCAGTGTGATTTAGCCATGTTGTACATCAGCGTGGCTGCTGTTCAGCATGGCTAAAGGTTAGTGGTGTAGAGAAGAGCGGCATGGAGTGGAGTGTTGTAAATGGAGTGACGAAGAGTGGAGAAGAGAGTCATAGAGTGGAGTGTCATGGAGCGGAGTGTCATGGAAGGGAGTGTCATGGAAGGGAGTAGATTAGAGTGGCGTGGTGTAAACTGGAATGGAGGAGAGTGACCTGGAGTGGGGGGACATAGAGGGGAGGGGCATACAGTGGATTAGAGTGCCGGAGAGAGGAGTGGTGTTGGGTGTCATAGAGTGGAGTAGCATAGGGTGTCGTAGAATGGAGTGGGAGAAAGTGGCGTACAGTGGAGTGGTGTAGAGTGGAGTAGTGGAGTAGAATGGAGTAGGGTGGGGTAGTGTGTCGTAGAGAAGAGCGGAGTGGAGTAGAGTGGAGTTCAGAGACGTTTTAAGGCATGGGCAAAGTGGGTTCTGTCCCAGGGCCCCAGTCTTTCAGGGGCCCCTGATAGACCCAGCTCTGTTCTGCAGAGTCTTGCCCTGATTACCATGAATAATTCTTAAACAGATTGTTTTAAATACGTTTTCCTTTAATTTTTATTTAATGTGAATGATATGTGAGAGTCTCTTACAGACATTTTGCAGAGAAATGTTTTGTTTATGTATCAAGCAACATCCATAAAAAAATCTTTTAGAGCAAAACAGGACCTTACATATGAGAAATGAGAGGGTGTCAAAGAGATTATTTGCAGTAATGTTAGTGAGCTGCTGTTTTGTTCAGCGGCGGCTGGCACAGGTAAGCGCAGTGGGCGGGGGCAGGGCTGAAGTCGACGAAATATGTAAAATTAAACAAATAAATAAAACCTATTCCATCGTCTGTCGACTTCCCCCGCCCTGCTCCACCGCCCCACCGTGCTTACCTGCACCGGCCATGACTAGTTGTGTTACAATATTGAAATCACAGGCCACTATCCTTGAATATTAGATGCAAACAGATTTAGAATTTGGCCGAGTGGCCTGAGCACTGTCAGTGACCTGGCCAAAGAGGGCATTAAAGAGCTGAAATTGGATCATATATTCAAAGCCGTCTGAACAAGATCCCCACAATGTATTTGGCCCAGGCCTCCAAAATCCTTAAGATGTCCCTGGTGGAGTGGCATAGAGTGGAGTGGCGTAGAGTGGAGTAAAGTCTCATAGAGGGAGTTGTGCAGAGTGGAGTACAGTGTTACAGAGTGGCATAGAGTGGAGTAGAGTGGCGTACACTGGAGCCGTGTAGAGTGGAGCAGTGGAGTAGAGTAGAGTAGAGTGGAGCAGTGTCTTATAGAGTAGAGTGGAGTGGAGTAGAGAGGAGTGAAGTGGCATAGAGGGAGTTGTGCAAAGTGGAATACAGTGTTGTAGAGTAGCGTAGAGTAGAGAGGCATATAGTGGAGTGACATTGAGTGGCTCAGAGTGATGTAGAGTGGAGGGTCGTAGAGTGGAGTGGTGTAGCATAGAATGGGGCAATGTGTCGTAGAGTAGAGTGGAGTGGCGTAAAGTGGAATGGCATGGTGTGTGGCATAGATTGGAAAGGTGTTGAGTGACATAAAGTGGAGTAAAGTGTCATAGAGTAAAGGGGCATAGAGTGGAGTGGCATCGAGTGTTGTAGAGTGGAGTGACTTAGACTGGCATACAGTGGAGTGGTGTAGAGTGGAGTAGTGGCATAGAGTGATGCAGAGTGTTGCAAGAGGGTTGGCATAGAGTGTTGTACAGTAGTAGAGTGTCGTTCAGTGGAGTGTTGTAGAGTTGAGTGTTATAAAGTGGCACGGCATAGTGTCGAGTAAAGTGACGTGGAGTGGCATTGAGGGAATTGCATACAGTGCAGTAGAGTATCGTAGAGTGGAGTGGAGTGGCGTAGAGTGGATTAGAGTGCCGTAGAGTGGCTTAGAGTGGCTTAGAGTGGACTAGGATATTGTAGAGTGGAGTGTTGCAGAGTGGAGTGTCCTAGAGTGGCATCCTCTAGAGTGGAATGGTGTAGAGTGGAGTGTTGTAGAATTAGGTGCATAGAGTGGAAGGGCATAGAGTGGAGCAGAATGTGGTAGAGTGGAGTAGCATAGAGTGTCGTAAAATGGAGTGACATATAGTGGCATACAGTGGAGTGGTGTAGAGTGGAACAGTGGAGTAGAGTAGAGTAGTGTGTCATAGAGTGGAGTGGCATAGAGTGGAGCAGTGTGTCATAGAGGGAATCACATGGAGTGGACTGGAGTGTCATAGAGTGGAGTGGCGCAGAGTGTCGTGGAGTTGCATGGAGTGGAGTAAAGTGTTGTCGAGTAGAGGGTCGTGCAGTGGAGCCTTGTAGAGTGGTCTAGAGAGTCATGGGATGTAGTGTTCTGGAGTGGAATTGAATAGAGTGGAGTGTCATAGAGTGGAATAGAGGTTCATAGAGTGGAGGGGCAGATGTTGTAGGCCTAGAGTAGAGTTTTGTGGAGTGGAGTGTTGTAGAGCAGAGTGTTGTAGAGGGGAGTGGAGGGGAATAGTGTGGAGGGGCAGAGAGTGGAGGGGACTAGAGTGGAGTAAAGTGTCATGGAGTGGAGCGGCGTAGAGTGAAGTGTTGTGAAGTAGAGTGGAGTGGAGTGGCGTGGAGTTGCATTGAGTGGAGTAAACTGTTGTAGAGTGGATTGGCCTGGAGTAGCATAGAGTGGAGTGGAGTGGAGTAGAGTGGAGTAGACTAGAGGAGAGTTGTAGAGTGGAATGTCATAGAGCAACACAGTGTGGAGTGGCATAGAGTGGAGTGGGACAGAGTGGAGTGGCATAGAGTGGTCTAGAGTTAAGTGGCATAGAGTGTAGTAGAGTGGTATAAAGTAGAATAGAGTGGAGCAGTGTAGTGTAGAGTGGAGGGGCATGAAAGGGCACAAAATGGTGGGGTGCAGAGTGCAGGGGTGTTGAGTGAGGTGACATACAGTGGAGTAAAGTGCTATAGACTACTAGAGTAGAGTGAGGTGGCCTTCAGTGGAGTGGAGTAGAGTGGAGTGGAGTAGAGTGCAGTGGCATAGGGTAGAGTTGAATAATATGTCAGAGAGTGGAGTGGCAGAGCATGGAGTAAAGTGGCATGGGGTATTGTAGAGGCGTAGAGTGGAGTGGTGTTGAGTGGAGTGGCATAGAGTGGAGTAGGGTTGCCTGAGTGAAGTGGCATAGAGTGGTGTAGAGTGGTGTAGAGTGGAGTGGTGTAGAGTGGAGTGTCGTAGAGTGGAGTTTCTTAGAGTGGAGTGTTGTACAGTGGCATAGAGTGGAGTGTAGTAGAGTGGCATAGAGTGGAATGGTGTAAAGTGGAGTATGCATGGTGTGGTAGCACACTGCAATTACAGACAACACATTTTCAACTGAAATGACCATTACATTTGCACATACACTTTTACTGATGAAACTATACAGTGCACAAATGATAATGTGTGGAAATGGCATCACCTAGTGTATTGATTTGTTTTGGTCATGTTAAAATATTTGTTTCCACCACACTTCAAAATTACAAAAAAGGGCTTCATTTGTGCTTTACGAATTCTGATATATTCTGAAATATTTGCACAGTTCATTTACATACATTTAAAATGTGTTGTGTGCTAGAAAAAAAAACTTTCCTATCCTATCCCCAGTATCAAGCAAGGGTGTCACATAAATCCTCACTCTTTGAAGTCAGTGAAAGAAAAGGAAACAGAGCCTGACATGTGTCCGCTGCCATTGAATGTACAGCAAATGTGACAAGATAAGAACAAAATTTAAAGGCCTGCTTACAAAAAACAAGCACTCATGGAAGAAAACAAGGAGCAGTGGTAAACAGCGTATGCTCCACGGAAGGGGCAAAAACATGCTGGATACCCTAAAAAAAATAAAGCCAGCAAATAGAAAGTTAGCAAATGTGAGTTACAAACCACAAAGCCAATGGTAAGGAAAGGGCGTTATGCATTCCCTGGGAAGCTTTCAGGATGTCCCCAAGACATTCTTTCAAAGCCAGACAGCTGTGCTGTCTGGTATACTTAACCTAATGAAAATGACATTAAACAACCATGTACATTCAGTTTTTATCCAAAGTTGCCATGGGTAGGTAGTGGCCAAACATCTATTGCATATAAGGATGAGGCACGCAGCAGTTTTCTGGTACTCCATTGCAAGTCTCTCAGTATTCCTCAGGCACTGCTAATAGTGGTACATTCATTCATCTATTATTTTGCCTTCTGATAACTTCTGGCTCACATCTGCCAGTCTCCACATCATGGTTAAGTAGAAACACAGCATCTACTGGTGCACACTCTGTCCCACCTTAAATTCTATATTTTCAACATTGGGAATTCCTATTTACTGGTAGAAATGGTAATAGCAATGTACATCCGTATAATTACACTAATGCTGTTCCTGCCAATTATGAACTAGATCAGGACAGGACAGGCCTCTTATTTTATCGGGTATTTCCCCGTTAGGCAGGAGCCCTTAGAAGCTGGCTTTGAAAGCCTCGGCTGCTCCTGGTGCATCTATCACTTTCTCCAGCTCCCCAGTTAATTACAGCAGGAACAGGGAGGCCTCAAGAAAGAGAACAAGCATTGGAAATGCAATAGGTCTCGCATTTGCTTGAGTTAGAGCTATTGGTGTTGTAAATGACAATGTCTTTTATCGATGTTTTATGGAGTGTATGTATGTGGTGTGTAGTGGAATTATGTGGGTTGTATTGGAATTGTTAGGCATGGAATTGTGTGGTGTGGACTGGATTTGTGTAGTGGAATTATGTGGCATGGTGTGCAGTGAAATTATGTGGATAGAATTTATGTGGTATTGAGTGTCCTGGAATTATGAGGAGTGAGATTGTGTGCTATGGAGTGTAATTATGTGGATTGGTATTTTGTATTGTGGAGTGGTATGTAGTAGAGTTTAATTATGTGGTGTGCTGTTGGGTTTTGTGGCATGATGTGGAAATCTGTGTTGTGGATTGGAAGCATGTGGTGTGTTGTGTAATTGTGTTGAGCTGAATTATGTGTTATGTTGTCAAATTATGTGATGTGGAATGGAAATGTGTGGAGTTGAATTGTGCGGAGTGGAACTGCGTGGCGTGGAACTGTGTGGCGTTGAGTGAAATTATGCCGAGTGAAATTATGCTGACTGGAATTATGTGGCATGGTTCGGAGTGTATTTATGTGGATTGTTGCTATGGTGGAGTGGTTTTATGCGAGGTGTATTTATGTGGTATTGAGTAGAGTGTAGTTATGTGGAGTTGAAACATGTTGCATTGAGTGGTATTCTGTGGAGTGTAATTATGTTGGATGGTGTTAAATTGTGTGGTGTGTAGGAATAGGTTTCAATTTCCAGATTTCTCAACTCTCTAATTGAGTTTGCGGCTTAATAAAGGAGTATGAGTAAAAGAAAAATGCAGAGGCAAAAGATCCACGGTATGTGTGTATTTAAGAACATACATCTTAACACTGACTGCCTCTGCTGCAATGCTTCAGTGATCACCTTTCCTATAACTCCACCTACCCTCTATACAAAAGGGCTCGTTAAAGAGGTGCATGCATGTGCAGTTTCACAACGAGAGACTTTATGAACAGCTAAAAGCAGTGCAAAATAAAACCAAACAGCAAGTTATAAATGTGAAGAGAGGTCTTTGAAATTGGCATAGCGTTTGTTGCACAAGTCCCTTCGTAATCTCAGCTGAAACCCTTGGGAGAGGGTGAGGCGTAAGGGCATGAGCTGACGACTTTGGAACTGTGGAACCAGGTCAGAGTCTTGCGTGGGCTGAACATCCTGTGATTCTGGGCAAATCACTGAATCTTTCTGTGCCTATAAAAAAACAGCTCTTCAACACTACAACTGGCGAAAAGCCTCCGGCACAGCCCAGTGAAATTATGGTGTGCTGCCAAATACCAGTGCTTCTCAATCCTGGGAGTAGAAGGCAGAACAGCTCCACCTTTCATCCTTCCAAAAGCGACCGAATGAGTAAGGGTGGAAACGATACTGGCTTCTCATTATTTGTAACGCCACGAAGACATCAGGTCTACAGAAATTCATCTTGTAAATATAATTAGAATTTGTATTTAAACATGTTTTTTATTTGAGAGGGGTCATGTTATGTTCCCATTCAATGTGTGATCTCCTTGATGATAACCATTTTGTGCCGATTAAGCATGTAGGTTTTTGGTCAGGGAGTGGATAAATAGGACAGGTTAGCACCTTAGCTTTATTTTCTTTATAAGGTGTTGTTGGCGCTCAAAATATTAGCAAACACATTTAAGCAAAAGCACATGAGTGCAGAATGTTTGTTTCAAATTATACAAAGAACACACAAGGCAGCAGGCACCTATTGACCAGTTTCCTTAAACATGCCGGAATTGCAGAAATGTTTCCTCTCTAATAAGTATATTAACATGTCTGATATAGCGTTTGCTGCGCCACCCTTGAAACTTCGCGACGCTCGAAGGAGGAGGTGGTGGCTGCTGATTGGGTATAAGAGGCGAAAACCGCTGTGCAAGAGGCCAACCCTTGTCATTAGTGCCTGGGGGGCATGGTGGAATCATGTGCCCTCTCTGAAGGGCGGGGCGGAGACTTATGGAAAGGAGACAGATAGCGGAAAGAAAGAACAGGTCACAGTGGGAATCACCTTAGATTGTGTAGCAAGGGGGGCATTTAAGCATCGAATGAATCAATCAAACTTTATTCAAAAGCGTAAAATGAGATCTTACAAAAAACACATACAGAAGTCTTAGCAAAACAAGCGCTGAAAATTGCAAGTGAAAATATACAGCGTAGACCAAGCCCGGGAGTGGTGCGTGTGCGCGCAGTCTGCTCTTTTTGGAAGCACTGCACTTGTGTTTGTGGCGCGCCCCTGCTCGCTCCCGCAAGCTGGATGCCGCCACAAGCACGAGTGTGTGCTTCCAAAAAGAGCAGAGCGACGGCTAAAGGTCCTCCTATGCAACGCATGCGCGCTGCGTAGGCAAGACCTAAAAAGGTGACCACATTTGAGTATTGCCTTTCCGCAAAACACTGCTTCAGCGAAGTTGTATGAAAAGAAAGGGGGTGTGGGGCATGTTTTATTAACTTCACTTAGATTTAAAAAATTGCACAGATTAGTTCACACTGCTGAGCCACACATGAATGCAAGTGAGACCACTTCTGCTCAGGCCCCCTGCCCCCGCTCAATCAGCATAGATTAATGGGCCGGCCCAGCGAGAGAAAGGGAGTGATACCTCTGCCCATCTGCCTCTAGAAAGGCCACTCAGGCACCCACTGGGCCGCTGGCAGCATCCTGACAGCACAGACAGCCCCCCGGCTGCCCAAAAAAGCAGCCCACAGCTAGAACTCGGCTACCGACCCTTCGGTCATTTCCCAAGTGCCCGCGTTACCAATCCGACCCTGCATGTGTGTAACTCTCTTCAGATGCAGCCCTGACGAGCTCCCAGGACTTGGCACGTGTCTCTTTGTGTCTGGATCCGACAGAATGAGGTCCCTCCCTCTGTGCACACAGACCAGGAAGAAAACATTTCATGTGAAGAGGGAGGGTGGGGGAAGGGAGTTCTGGGGAAGCCAGACAGCCTCCATTCGGAAGATGAGCAAACAATGTGATGCAGGGTGAATAGCTGGGCGTGTGCATGCCTGACATGACCATTCTGGCAATAACTTGGAAACAGTATGCGTTTCTCTACATATTCAGACCTGGGGCCATATTATACAATGCAGCGCTTTTTCCTTGTTAGCGCCGGGTGCGTCTTTCAAAAGGTGTGCTCGGCGCTAACAAAGAAAATGTGCCCTATTACATAGAATGCGCTGCCCACACGGCAGCCGCAAACTTGTGCTGCCCCTAGCGCACAAGTGCTCTAACGTGAAAAACGGGGCGGCTTTGAAGCCGCTTGCATGTGGGTGCAGTGTGTGCCAGCACCTACCTGCAAGGGGATATCTGGGGGGTCCATAGGACCCTCTTTTCCCACTCCAGATGGCCATCAGGGGGCGATTTATGAGTAGTATCTTCACGAGTGCGGAAGCTCCGCACATAAAAAATACCTACCTTTTTATGTAGGAGACTCTACTCGTAAATCCCTTTGTGAAAAGCAAACAATGGTAAACTTTCATGAAACTGTAAGTTTACCTTTGCGACTTAGGCCCTGTGTGTTTTATTTTAAATTACGTAACATGAAGGCTCTCCCTGTCCATTTTACCCACCAATGTATACATAGTTAAATTATTGAGCTTGTCCTTGTGAGACTTTTAATTTAAGCACATGAATTGAAACGCAATGTTCTGCCACCCAATATCATCATTTAAGGGAGCACAGGCGCGTGTAACCTCTACGCTCATCTCTGGGGTCCTAAAAAAACCCACTGGAGTAAAAATACTCAGCATCTTTGTATTAGCGCCACCTGGAGAAACCATCGGGGAACTGACGAAGAAGGTAAAAACTCTACACAGTAACTGGAGGCAGGAGAGATCTATAGAAGTGTCAGCAGGGGGTAACACGTTCTTTATTGTATTGGTATTTATTTATAGTGCCTACTACCCCAGACAAGGTTTTGTAGTGCTGTGTGGCGATTAGAGCGCCACTCTGGAACCCAGTGTTGGTGGGTAATTCAGTGGGTATTGGTTTTAGTCTCTACTTCTCAAACCGTTCCATGTTTTAGGCCGTTTACTTTGCACTGGTGTTAATACCTGTTAAGCACAGTTAAGTAGGATGGGGGTTGGGAATATATGTAACCCCTACAACTCCTGTGCCCTTCTTATGCCTGCTTCTGAAGCAGATTCACCAGATAGCTGCTCGTTAGCTTTACACTTATTGTAGGATGTGCACCCACTTCCTGGGACTTCATTAGAGTCAAAGGCTAGTTGACGTCATGTTTGTGATGTCATACGGTGAGATGTCATCCGCTGTCTCTGGGTGGGTCGAACGAGACAACGCGGTGGCTCGAAGAACAAATGCATTCGCCCCGGTGCTGTTTTTGGCTCCTTTCAGCTTTTTACCCTTTCGAGTACCACTAAGATGAGTAACGAGCAAGAGCTGTATTTTATCAATACACGCACTACGCTATGCCGCTTCCCATGACGTCACTGACTGGTCAAAGGCTATGGCTTGTCACTTCCCCATTGATCTTGATGAAAAGAAGCTGGTGCTGTCCCCCACCAGTTCAAACCATTTCAGTGGCCCGATCGATATTGGCCTGTTTTAAGTTTGTTTTTCACAAGGAGCGTAAATGGCGTTCGTTTTTGGATACGTCGACCTTTGAACTTAAGCGCAATAAGTTGTTACAGCTGTTGATTAAATGACTATATTATTCACGTCTTTACGTAATTTACATAGGTACTACTATCTCGCATATAATTTGTTAATGTTCCTAATATTTGTATTTTTGTTACAATATTATAATTGATCCGGCTATTGCCTCATTTTGCATCAGTTGTGGAAGACATACGTTGCTGAAATGCCGCGCGCTTGACGGCCAGTGCTACAGCGGGCAGCAGTAGGGCAGACCGCCCTGCAACGAAAGCTTGAAGAAAAAGAAGCCTGCAAGTGGTGGCGCGCACGCGCGCCACAGCTAAGCATGTGATTTCAATTATCACGCCCATGTCTGGGCACGATAATTGAAACCACATAGCTCTATTGGTGTCTATTATGCGCACCAAGTGCGTAATAGACACCAAAAGGCCATGGGAGGAGCATTGCTCCTCCCATGGCCTATTGGTGTCTATTATGCGCACCAAGCGCGTAATAGGCACCAATATCCCATGGGCGGAGCAATGCGCCTGCCTTTGGCCAATTGCGTGCAGTCTTTTATAAAAAGACGCACGAAAAGGCCAATGGGGTAGCACAAAAGGAATCGCACACGCACGAGCGTGTGCGATTCCTAGGTCAGTGCTGAATCCCCGTTTTTCACCTACTAAATGTCTCGCACTGCGCGAGCACTGCTACGCAGTGCAACGCTAGGCGCGAGACCTAAAAAGGGAGGGAGGAGGACGGTAGAGAGAAAGAGATCACAGTGGGAGCGAGAGAATGGATGGTTGGATGGAAAGAGAAAGATAGGGAGAGGAGAGGAGACACGAACTGAGCAGTGCTGGTTTGAGCGTTTTGCCAGGGATACCTTTGGTTCCTTAGTCTGGCCCTGAGTTGGATCCTATTCATGAATTACATTTTTGTGTATTTATATGAAATTTTAGTGGGTCAATATGTTTGTGATTCTGAACCCCAGGGTCTGGTAAATTATAGAAATGAACAACGTGAACATAACAATGCCTTTTACAGTGCAAAACTCTGATCACTTACTACACCTAGTGACCCAACTTCAAAACTCACATTGACAATATTTTTGTGTGAATACTGACATGACATTAGTGATGTTAGCTTTAGTTCCTTTTGTACATGGTTTGTTGCATGATACAATCATTTCATGAATAAATTAATAGATATTTATAGATCCCCGCTGCTACCCTTGAGGGTGTACAGCTACTGTAAATCAAAATACATGCTGGTCAACCCTGTTGAAACAGACACATCTTCAAATTTTTAATGGAAGTAGCTGTAAGAAGAAATGGAGTGTAACAAGAGCAGAAGAGAATTCCACACCTTTGCGGTCAAAAAGGAGAAAGATGGACTGGAAATATGAGAAACCTGTATGAGAAGAGTATTGAATTATCAAAGGGATCTTGATGAACAATAAGGCAGAAATCTACATCTGAGGTACATATGACCAGTGTAATAAAAGGCTTTGTGACCAGCTTTAAAAATAAAATACATAGGAATGGGAGCCACTGTGGGTCCTTTAGGTTATTAGACACAGACTGGTGGAGTAGTAAACTCAAGATGAGTCTAGAAACAGCATTTTGTACAACTTGAAGCTGATGCGGTAAGAAGTTTGAGAGGCCTAGCAATGGGAAGTTCCCAGAATCTAGTCTAGATGCAATCGTACATGTATTTATAATAATTTGAAATTAATGCCTAATTCAAATGTATTAAAGTTAACATAAATAGGCCTTAGTCAAAGACAAGGCCGCAGCCAGCTTGCATTGACATCCTTTCAGAGAAAATGTGCACTTTTATTCTACATGAACGAGCCTTTCTATGTGCATATTTCTGTGTGCTTTTCCATTTTAGAAAAGCAAACGAACTAGAAGCTCGCTTCATGGCCTCTGTTTGCTGATAAAACACAAATGTGTTAATGTGCCTTCCTCAGGAGGAAGCTTTGCCCTGGGATGTTCCTGTCTCTGTAAAGATTTCAAGGTCAATTGCTTGAGGCTTTTGCATGAGCCATTCATCATTTTGATGTGTTATTGTATATGTTTGTTATGAAATCCACAGTCATCTCCCCTTGTTTTTTACTCATATTTTCTTTATTAATATTCAGTGAAGTAGGTATTCCTCAATGTTTCTTATTTCATGTATCATGTGAATTTGAATAGTGATTGATAGTTTTTCATGAATCTTTGTTAATTTAGTACTAATATATAATTTTACACCATGTCAAGTGTGTGACTTTTCTGCCTGAAACCCTCTAAAACATGTTGTATTTTAACAATGTACAAAAGTGTTTTTGCACTTGCTTATAGAGCAGACTCTGTGCTAGTCTGTCATTTGATTTATACTTAGACTTTCTCTGCCTTTTTAAGCTGATCAGACTCTATGCTAGGCTGTTTACTTACTTTATATTTAGATCGTTGTGAACTTTCTGTATGAGCAGACAATATTTTAGTCTGTCTATTCACTGTACATTGGTTCTGGCTGTTGACTACAGAACCAAATAGTCTCTATGTTGATTCTCTTGCATTATTTGATTTTCAATTATTATGCTAATTCCCTATTATTTTGACTAATGATCTTTTTTCTTCTGTAATGATCTTAATTTTGAATAAACCTTTATGGTTTTGTCTTTGAATTCTTGCATTGTGAAGATTTTATTAATTTATATCAGGGCTATGTCTTACAAAGATTCACTAGGTCTTATGAAAACTCAGACAATCCTGATCCTGCGATTCAACCCTCTAATTCTTCAATTAGAGCATCAACACAATCAAAACCTGAGTGGCCATTTTATATGCAGATAGACAAAGAAAAGGCAAAAATGTTCTCATCATTATGAGAATCTTAGCAAAAGAGAGCTTGGTAGTGAAATAAACACCTATGTTTTTAGCAGGGAAACAGGAGTAGGGGCTGAGTGGGCCACCAAGACAGAGACAATACTGGATAGCTGCAACCAAAAACAAGCATTGGCATAGCCAATAGGTCTCGCCTTTGGTCCTTATAAGTGTTTAGCCAGAGCTATTGACTTTGCCAATGTCTTCAAGCTGTGCTGTAGAGAAGTGTGGCTGGACAGTGTATCTGAGCACTAATTACGTCACTTGACTGTCTTCAGAGTAGGGCGCTCTGAGAGTCGAGTTGAAGGGCAGTGGTTTTGGGCAGTAATCTGTCATATGTCCAATTGTCTTTTAAATTAGACATTGAGAGTTGAGGTGCAGGGCAGTAGCAATGGGCAGTAATCATGTCACGCATCTGACTACCTTGAACGTGACGCTCTGAGAACTGAGGTCCAAGGCAATGGTTTGGGGGCTGTGATCTGTGATACATCTCATCGTCCTCAGAGTTGGGAGTTCTGAGAGCTGAGGTGCAGGGCAGTAGCTATCGGCATTAACCACGTCACTCGCATGTCTGCTAGACTCCCGGATCCGCATGGCCCTGGCACTACCCACAGCTGCTCGCGCCGGTACTCACGTCTATTAAACACCCGGGCTCTGCACTCTTACCTGCTGCTTTGCTTGCCGCTGGTCCCAGGACAGGCTGCACGGAGAGGTGGGGGCGCCCCTTCCTCTTGGTCCTGTGAGATGCTGGGAACGGAGGGCAGAATCCATGGCTTAGTCCCATTCGTCATCAGAGTATAGAAGAGACAGGCAGCCACCCCAAGAGCCTCGAAGAGAGGCCGCCAGCAGAAGCGTCGAAGGCGTCGACGACATCCCCAAACCTGCTGCCAGAACATGTCCTCCCCACAGACCTTTCCACATCAATATAAACCAGCCTGTCCTGCTCACTGCCCTCAAAGCGGTACTCTGCCCGTTTCTGCCCAAGCGGATCCCATTCTCAGAGTCAGCAACGCCGCGCGGCCGCTAAATGAAATAATAAAAAAAAACAGCACAAGCGCGCGCCTCGCGCGGCAGCAGGTGGAGGGGGCCTGCGCGATTCCCTTGCGGGAGCGTGCAGCAAGGCGCGATGATTGCGACCATATGGCGCCACCATATGGCGCCGCGCGCTCCCGCAAGGGAATCGCCAGACGTGCACGCGTTGCCATTGCAAGCAATGCAACGCGTGCACGTTTTTGCCCCCAAAGCTGTGCCGATCGCTAAAGGTCTCTCCTATGTGGCGCATGCGCGCTGCGTAGGCGAGACCTAAACAGAGCACTTCTGTAATTTCTCTGTTCAGCTCGGGGCTATTGATGTGCATCTAGATGGCCTCGCCCAACATGCAAGCACTGAACTGCTCTTCCTTGTCACGGGAACTATTTGAAATGGATATCATGACCTTAAGTTATATAAATATTTGTGATCGCATTTGGCGATGCAGCGCGCGCAACGAAATTCGTTTTATTTATTTATATGTGTACTTACCTGTAATCAGCCGTAATCCGTAATTTACTACCCCCCGCCCCACGTCAGCGCCCGGCGGCACTCCCACCACCGACCGCTACTGACATTAAATAACATCATATAGGAAATAATATTTTATAAATAAAATTATTTCGACTTATAAATGTATATGTGTGTGTGTGTGTTATATATAGTAGGTGGAATGTTTTAATATTATTTTAAAGAGGTATTTTTATTAAAAAATTAATAATTATATTTTTCTACATTCATATTTTACATCACATTAAAATTATTTTAATATTTTTTAAAACCATCAATTAATTTTTCAAAATGTTCCCTATACTGATATTTCTTTACTACTGTGACTAGGGCTCATGATTTTTTTCAGTTGGATAGGGAATTCAGTGCCACCTATTTTATGCTCTCACTTCTGATTATAATTAATCCTGTGCAATTTGGCTGATGTTACCGTGCAGTTGAATAAGTCACACTGCATGGTAATAGTAACACACATTACAAAAATCCAGCTTGTACGTGTTTTTAAATTAGTTTAATCAAAGGCTATGTCCAAAAAGCATGATGGAGCCTAACGGTTTCATGCAGACCAAAAACATGTATACTTTTCCTTCTACAAATAATTATAGGTGTGCGAAATTAAAATTCAGCCATCAACGTTTGTACAAGAATTCTGCAACAACACTGAGCTTTGCATGTCTCTTCCTACAGCAAAACCACTTTTTGCAGGATGTTCCCTTCTTTTTAAACATTGCCATTTTCCCGAGGTCCTGGAGAAAACTTCCCACGGGTGACATAAATGAAATTTGCCAATGCCACGAACCTCTAACATTGATCCGAAATAGATCAATTTCTTTCTGGTTCTTCAATAATGTAGGTGATTTTGGATGAACTATTTTTAGTATATCTTCATACTTGAGTAAGCAGCACACTTGAAGGTCTATTTTTGCTCAAACGACAATAAGGATAAGCTTTGGAAAATGAAGAGCAAAAAAACATATTCAAAAACATTAAACGTGTGGCAGAGCCTTTAAACCCGCATATTATGAACTGAGCAGAACCATTTAAAAATGATTAACACCCTGGGTTGTTTCAAAAATATATGTACTTTCTATCAACCCTAATATATATACAAGTGACACTGACATAGTTTTATACGGACCTCAACTTAGCGTACAATACAGTAGCTCAAATGCACGGTGGATTCACTATAAATCTACAATATAAGATCAATGTTGTCGTGACACTGCCTGTGACGCGTGGTATTGTATGACTTTCTCTAAGTAGTGTGAAATTCAGGCTATCGTAGGAACCAACTGAAGCCCTTTATGGGAAGATTAGGCACCGATGTGGTCACTGAATTTATCATTTAGTCTATGCATGACAGTCACTTTACTTCAATATTGCGTTCATATAGCGTTCAACCCAGCCTGTCATCCACTTCATAGCACTTGAAAAGTGAGAGTAGTTAGAGGGAGAGAACTGAAGGCTTATTCACAAAGGGCTCTCACTCTTTTTTTTTTACGAAACGTTACTTTTGTATTATTGATTCTGTATTTAAAGCAACTTTCCAACTTTTTGGATATTCATAGAGCATGGCAGTGGTACTCTTTGGAAAGGTACCCCAATTATGGATTTCTAAGAGAAAACACTGGTATATAAATTACTGATGCTTAATTTACATCATGCAAAAAGCGCGTATGTAGGCCGTTGAAACTTTTTTAATCTCTATGGGGAAATATTTTCATCACGTATAAATCCTATACCCTATACCCGGCATTCACTATGGGGAGACTTAACTCCCCACTTCTTTAGTCCTTGACTTTCGCACGTGGACCAACCAAGAAAAAACTCACGAAGCCCTCGTAGAACTCAATCAATCAGTGGATTTATATGGCGCGACTGATCACCCGAGAACTGAATTTGCGAATACAGAAATCCGACCAGAATTTCTGCAGTGGGAATCTACTTCGGAAAGTAAATGTCTGCCAGTACATACGGATTTGGAATTTAAACGTACAAAGCGATCACCTTCTGCACCTATGTCTCACTTAAGTGCACAAAATGTCTTGTGAATTGGGCCAGTATAGAATTGATTGGCCAAAGCGGAGTGTCAGTGGCAATGATATGTTTGCAGGGCAAATGGCCGATGGAAAGGGCGGCCTTTCATCCCTTTGTGGAACCATAGCCATGGAGGCAGCTGGAGGAATTGAAGTAGGGGAGAGGATGTGGCCCAACGGCTAGAGCAGTTCTTCTCGAAGCTGGGGAACCGGGTTCGAGTCTCGGCAGGGACGCTCAACATCCTGTGATTCTGGCTAAATCACAATCACTTGCCTAACAAAACGAATGTGTCAGTCTGTAGCGCAACTGGTGCTCATGTAAAGCGCGCCTTCGGGGTGAGTACGCATATAAAACTCCCCCCCCCCCCAAAAAAAACAGAAAATGGTTGAGGATTCAACAATTCGGCGTTTACCGTGTAAAACTAGGCAGCTCGCTGGACAAAGAGAGATGCTGTTGACAATACCAGAGCTAGATGAGGGTTGATCTTGCAGATCACATCCATCCTTTACCATTTAACACACACTAAATTAGCACAATAGATCTTTTGAAAAATGAAAGGCGCTTTAGCCTAGAGCTGTCTAATGTGCCAGCACATGAGTGAGAAACTCCTACAGCACAGGTATTTACATTGCATTCCGGTATTTGTAGTCCTGTGTGAATAATGAAATAAACAGGATGTCAACAGCCAGAATGAAAAGTCAAAACCTGGACTGGATCTACCCACGCATGGACCTGGGAAACGTGAGATCCCTGAGTTATTTTTATAATCTGTTATTATTACAGGAACCGCTTACATAGGACTACAGCGTGCTTCGTGATGATATCTCTTGAAGGGGAAACGCTTGTAATAGCCTGCATAAATTAGTATTTTCATAAATGACTGCCTGTAGGCCCCCAGAGAGTGTTAAATGTGTGAAATATGTGCACTAAAGCACTTTAAACGCGCAAAAAGTATTGTAATATAAATGCAGAGCAAACGTCTCTATAATTCATAAGTAACGCATATAGGGGCATATTAGCAAGGGCGTTATCGCCGCTTTAGCGGCACTTTTTGCCGCTAAAGCAGCGATATTTCTATCGCCCTATTAGCAAGCTGTCGCGACAGCTTCATGGCGAAAGCGACCGTTTTGGTGCCGCTTTGCATGTCAGCGATATTTATCGCTAATGACATGCAAAGTAGGCGTTCCCAACTAAAAGCGACTGCAAACAGTCGCAAACACAACTTCCCCCTATTACCAATGCCCGCGAAGCGATAACAAAAGTCGCGCTAACCGCGATTATCGCTGGAATTTAACACCTGCTAAAAACCTGACTTAACCATTCTTGTCAATGGGAGGTGGATTGTAAGGTTAAGTCCTCACCTGCCTATTAGCAAGCTTTTCATTAGCGCAGTGAATTTATCGCTGGATTTCTCGCGCTATTGCTGGGTCTCGCCGCTATCCCTGGTTTTTTTATCGCCTTGGAGATAAGCGTTGATAATAACGTGTTATCTCCGCAATTAAATCCAGCGATAGCCGGCGAAAAAAAAAACAGCGCTAAGTGCGCTATGCGATAATTATCGCAAATCCTTGGTAATATGCCCCATAGTGTCATTTTAAAGACGGAAAAGTAGCAACATTGCCAAAAGAAGTGAAAAGCAGGTTTTTTTCTCTTAAACTCATTTTCTAACAGCTTGATAATTCACAAAACAATTCATATTTTTTCTCATGAAAAACGGAACATATCTTGGCCCTCGTTTAGAAGCAAAAGAGATAAACTGAAAACATATTGACATTAAAGATATTACTCAAAGCCCCCCTCCAAAAAAAAAAAATAGATTTGCCCTAAACAAAAACGGAGGCCTACAACACCCGCTTCTGCCCCCACTGCAGAAAACCAAACTTTGTTTAAAGTTAGAGTCGGAGCAGCCGAGGATTAGTGGCATGTTGACACAACTGAAGGCAAAGAGTTGGCTGAGGTTAGGGGTGTGAATGCCCGACCGAGAACCTCTGCATTAAGGAGCTAATTCCCTTAAACACACCGATCAAAATATTAATGCGAAACGTAAACAGGAGTGTTTTGTGTGACAGAGATGTACCTTCGGACCGACCTCTTCCAAGTATGCGGCGCATCTTTATTCATTGCAAGCAGTCTTTACTTAACACTTCACGCCCGCTTGCACAGGTGGACGGTCAGCTCAGAGCCACTATTGTGTTTATCTTAGGTTTTCATAAACCCGGTTTGAAATTTGTCAAACTGCATCATTGTTTAACTATGTGCCAGTCAAAGGGAAATTGCCAGATGGAACAGCCTTGCTCCAGGCAATGAAATTACACATAGGCCGCAGTCTTATGTCAAGATTTTTTTTTTTTTTTGCAAGTCAGGCCATGAATAGGTCTGACTTTGTGCATTCACACAACCTTGCTTTTCTCGCGCCACTAATTTTATATGAAGGCTCGTGCCAGTGGTAAATACAACTTCACGTCCGTCATGTCACTCATTAACAAGGCGCTCATAATTTATGTTTTTAATGGTCGAGCTGTCCGTCGCGCAATCAAAATGGCGAGGCAGGCCCTATAGGTGTTAGTGTTTACATAGAGTGTAAATAAATGTCAAACAAAAAAATCAGGCTTCAGAAAAAATGGTCAGGCTTGGGTCATTTATCATTGTTCCAAGTGGAAAAACTTGACGGCTGGTGGTGCCAACGCAAATGTTTCCTTGGCTTTTTTCTCCCTTAAGTTGTAGCTTCAGCCGCCGGGTTGTTGAAATATGATTTCAGGAGTTTCTGGAAAGTCTTCAGGGTGTGCGGTAGGCTTAAAAACCATTTTTGCATGAAAAACATTCGTTGGTTTGTGGTTACAAAGAGTTATCTGTGGCCGAATTTTTATATGATGTAAATTACAGCTATTGAAAAAAATAGGTTTTCTTGATGACGCCTTCATTTTAGTATGTGATTCGAAAAATATGTGGCACAAGTTGCCAAACTCCAAGTACTAAGCTTTACACACACTGCATGCACACAGTATGTAACACTATGAGGCAATTCACAAGCATAAGGATAACGAGGATGGAAAAAAAAACAGAAATGTACAAATTCATACACACACCTGACAGCAGGTAACAAGTATTGCACATGTTAATTTGTAGGTTATTTAAATCGTATTTTCCAAGACTGGCTATATACAATTTCTGGTCATAGTGCTATGCAGATGTAGAGCTCCATTGTGACCAGCCTCTTCCATTGTGCGCTGAAAGAGACACTTAAAATTTGATTTGCACCACGACTGTGCATATTGCGGTATTCACGACGTACATTTTGTATATTATCTTGGCAGCAACTGGATTTCTATCTCATTGTAAAAAGTCCTTTGTGAAATGTTATGTTACTTTCGTGTGATTTGTATAATTTCATGTTACACAAATTACATGGAATGCCAGATATTCTGCCAGCATGCAGTTTTGGACACTTGTTTTTGCAGCAGAGTACTATCCCCTACAATAATGTCTTGTAGGATATAAATTTGAGGAGAAAATGTTGGCTAATTAATTTTTTTAATTCCTTTTATTCGCTGTTATGCTATGCTATCCAGACAAAAAATTCCAATAGCCATTTCTTGGTCCCTCTCCCCTCTACGTTTCTCACTCCTTTCCTCTCTCCATTAGTTCTTCCCTCAATGATCCCCCTTCTCTTCTCTCCCACTTTTCACTTCCCTTTTCTCCTCCTCTTGTCTCTTCTCAGTTCCCCCATCAGATTTTCACTCCAGGCTATTCACCTCTCTGCACTCGCCCTTCTTCCATCACCTACTCGTTCTTTCTGAGCCACCTTCTTATTTACCACCTTCCCATGCCTTTTCACTTACTCTATACTCTTCCTCTCTTGCCCCTAATCCACACCACACAATGACTAACCCTAAGCCTGATACCACAAGTTGCAGTAAAAAACCATACCAAATTTCCACTCTCCTTACTCCTCTTCTCACTGCCCATCGTCGCATCACACCACTCCAAAGGAATCTCTTCACACCATCTACCCATGATTGAAACTAGCCAGAAATATATGCCTACACGTGTCTAATTCAATGGGGGTAAAACACCAAGCCAGCAGGCCGATAAACATTTCAGCACGGTTATATTGCAGAACAGGGTACCAATCATGTCACTAATAGAGACCCACCAGGATGCTTAAATCAACAAGCAAGAACCAGAGCCTAATCGGAACATAAGACCACAAACCATATAGTGAAATCAACCCATATTATTAACCACATACACAAAGATAAATTCACAATGTTACACTAGCTACTCCCATGGATCACAGGTGTGAAGATAACCCTCACACTACAGTACACTCATTGCATTACTCCATCCGACAAGGAGATCTTACATTGGAAAAACTAACAATTGAAGACCCAAACCTGCATGTAAATGGGCCAAAAGTTGAAGTAATTGCTGAATGTTGTGCTTCATAAAACAGAGCAAAACCAAAGGGGATGATGGACGGAGTGTTGAACATTGCAAGCACTCACCCCCAGTCAACTGATCTGGGTTTAATCCATCATCATTCTTTAGCTCACTCCGCCACACCAGTTCAGACATAGCCATATGCAAATCAGTCTGACCCTGTGCCTCATGGGAACAGTCCAGCCCGAACTGCCAAGCCATGTCTTCCCTGGACCGGAAACAAGCATCCTGGGACCGGCTTCTGGCTTACAGCCGTCATCAGCCAGGCTATCTTGAATCCAGTGGCAAAGTGAGCAAGGGACCCACGTCTGGGCATACCCTGCCAACTTAGGGCGAACATAGCAAAACCAAAGGGGATGATGGACGGAGTGTTGAACATTGCAAGCACTCACCCCCAGTCAACTGATCTGGGTTTAATCCATCATCATTCTTTAGCTCACTCCGCCACCCCAGTTCAGACATGGCCATATGCAAATCAGTCTGACCCTGTGCCTCATGGGAACAGTCCAGCCCGAATTGCCAAGCCATGTCTTCCCTGGACCGGAAACAAGCATCCTGGGACCGGTTTCTGGCTTACAGCCGTCATCAGCCAGGCTATCTTGAATCCAGTGGCAAAGTGAGCAAGGAACCCACGCCTGGGCATACCCTGCCAACTTAGGGCGAACATAGCAAAACCAAAGGGATGATGGACGGAGTGTTGATCATTGCAAGCACTCACCCCCAGTCAACTGATCTGGGTTTAATCCATCATCATTCTTTAGCTCACTCCGCCACCCCACTTCAGACATGGCCATATGCAAATCAGTCTGACCCTGTGCCTCATGGGAACAGCCCAGCCCGAACTGCCAAGCCATGTCTTCCCTGGACCGGAAACAAGCATCCTGGGACCGGTTTCTGGCTTACAGCCGTCATCAGCCAGGCTATCTTGAATCCAGTGGCAAAGTGAGCAAGGGACCCACGTATGGGCATACCCTGCCAACTTAGGGCGAACATAGCAAAACCAAAGGGGATGATGGACGGAGTGTTGAACATTGCAAGCACTCACCCCCCAGTCAACTGATCTGGGTTTAATCCATCATCATTCTTTAGCTCACTCCGCCACCCCAGTTCAGACATGGCCAATGCAAATCAGTCTGACCCTGTGCCACATGGGAACAGTCCAGCACGAACTGCCAGGCCATGTCTTCCCTGGACCGGAAACAAGCATCCTGGGACCGGTTTCTGGCTTACAGCCGTCATCAGCCAGGCTATCTTGAATCCAGTGGCAAAGTGAGCAAGGGACCCACCCATTGGGCGCAGGGTCAAGACTGATTTGCATATGGCTGGGTCCAAACTGGAATGGCATGGTGAGCAAAAAAACGATGGATTTAGGACCAGATCTCTGTACTGGGGTGAATGTACGACATTGTTCTGCATTCTGTCCATCAATTGTTGTTTTTGCATTTGTCACCCCGAGTGGGACGGGTATGCCCAGACGTGGGTCCTGTGCTCTCCATGCCACTGGAGTCAAGCTATCCTGGCTGATGAGGGCTGAAAGCCCGAAACCGGTCCTAGGATGCTTGTTTCCAGTCCAGGGAGGACCTGGCCTGGCAGTTCGGGCTGGACTGTTCCCATTGGGCACAGGGTCAAGACTTATTTGCATATGGCTGGGTCCAAACTGGAATGGCATGGTGAGCAAAAAAACGATGGATTTAGGCCCAGATCTCTGTACTGGGGTGAATGTATGACATTGTTCTGCATTCTGTCCATCAATTGTTGTTTTTGCATTTGTCACCCCGAGTGGGACGGGTATGCCCAGACGTGGGTCCCGTGCCCTCCATGCCACTGGAGTCAAGCTATCCTGGCTGATGAGGGCTGAAAGCCCGAAACCGGTCCTAGGATGCTTGTTTCCAGTCCAGGGAGTACCTGGCCTGGCAGTTCAGGCTGGACTGTTCCCATTGGGCGCAGGGTCAAGAATGATTTGCATATGGCTGGGTCCAAACTGGAATGGCATGGTGAGCAAAAAAACCGATGGATTTAGGCCCAGATCTCTGTACTGGGGTGAATGTACGACATTGTTCTGCATTCTGTCCATCAATTGTTGTTTTTGCATTTGTCACCCCGAGTGGGACGGGTATGCCCAGACGTGGGTCCCGTGCTCTCCATGCCACTGGAGTCAAGCTATCCTGGCTGATGAGGGCTGAAAGCCCAAAACCGGTCCTAGGATGCTTGTTTCCAGTCCAGGGAGGACCTGGCCTGGCAGTTCGGGCTGGACTGTTCCCATTGGGCGCAGGGTCAAGACTGATTTGCATATGGCTGGGTCCAAACTGGAATGGCATGGTGAGCAAAAAACGATGGATTTAGGCCCAGATCTCTGTACTGGGGTGAATGTATGACATTGTTCTGCATTCTGTCCATCAATTGTTGTTTTTGCATTTGTCACCCCGAGTGGGACGGGTATGCCCAGACGTGGGTCCCGTGCTCTCCATGCCACTGGAGTCAAGCTATCCTGGCTGATGAGGGCTGAAAGCCTGAAAGCGGTCCTAGGATGCTTGTTTCCAGTCCAGGGAGGACCTGGCCTGGCAGTTCGGGCTGGACTGTTCCCATTGGGCGCAGGGTCAAGACTGATTTGCATATGGCTGGGTCCAAACTGGAATGGCATGGTGAGAAAAAACACGATGGATTTAGGCCCAGATCTCTGTACTGGGGTGAATGTACGACATTGTTCTGCATTCTGTCCATCAATTGTTGTTTTTGCATTTGTCACCCCGAGTGGGACGGGTATGCCCAGACGTGGGTCCCGTGCTCTCCATGCCACTGGAGTCAAGCTATCCTGGCTGATGAGGGCTGAAAGCCCGAAAGCGGTCCTAGGATGCTTGTTTCCAGTCCAGGGAGGACCTGGCCTGGCAGTTCGGGCTGGACTGTTCCCATTGGGCGCAGGGTCAAGACTGATTTGCATATGGCTGGGTCCAAACTGGAATGGCATGGTGAGCAAAAACGATGGATTTAGGCCCAGATCTCTGTACTGGGGTGAATGTACGACATTGTTCTGCATTCTGTCCATCAATTGTTGTTTTTGCATTTGTCACCCCGAGTGGGACGGGTATGCCCAGACGTGGGTCCCGTGCTCTCCATGCCACTGGAGTCAAGCTATCCTGGCTGATGAGGGCTGAAAGCCCGAAACCGGTCCTAGGATGCTTGTTTCCAGTCCAGGGAGGACCTGGCCTGGCAGTTCGGGCTGGACTGTTCCCATTGGGCGCAGGGTCAAGACTGATTTGCATATGGCTGGGTCCAAACTAGAATGGCATGGTGAGCAAAAAACGATGGATTTAGGCCCAGATCTCTGTACTGGGGTGAATGTACGACATTGTTCTGCATTCTGTCCATCAATTGTTGTTTTTGCATTTGTCACCCCGAGTGGGACGGGTATGCCCAGACGTGGGTCCCGTGCTCTCCATGCCACTGGAGTCAAGCTGTCCTGGCTGATGAGGGCTGAAAGCCCGAAACGGTCCTAGGATGCTTGTTTCCAGTCCAGGGAGGACCTGGCCTGGCAGTTCGGTCTGGACTGTTCCCATTGGGCGCAGGGTCAAGACTGATTTGCATATGGCTGGGTCCAAACTGGAATGGCATGGTGAGCAAAAAAACGATGGATTTAGGCCCAGATCTCTGTACTGGGGTGAATGTACGACATTGTTCTGCATTCTGTCCATCAATTGTTGTTTTTGCACGTGCTTCATAAAACAGCACACCAAGAAACTGGTGAAGGTCAGACTACATAAACCATCGCATAGCATAACGTGTACATTGGAAATTTGCATTTTTCACTTGCAAATATAGCAAGTTTGTTTGATCCTGACTGGGGAATACAAAACCCTTTCCTAAATCTTACCCCTACGTGAAAAAATCAGGACTACATGAAAACATTTTGGGGATTTATGCAAATATATTGTGTATAAGCAATGTGATATTGGGACATTGTATTGTATTGTATTGATCAACTGTATTGTATTAATCACATAGATTACAATGAAAAAATGCATTTTGCGATCATCCTATACATAAGATAGAAAAATAGATAACAATTGCTACATGAGTTATAAATGGGAAACTACCATTACAACTCAGGCATTACAACCTAATGTCATTTCAACAAATCCTTTACAACGCAGGCACCATTACAACGTGAGTATTTATTTATTTAGAGAATTAATTATAATTTTGAAATAGTAAAAAAAAAATTAAAATTACAAATGGATTTGTAACATAACCCTTTAGGTACGGGATATGAGGGATTTAGGGGTTATGGGTGGGGAAGTGTATTAATACCCAGGTATTAAGTTTAATACCTGAGTATTAATTTATGTAGAGGAGTAATTAAAATATTTTAAATAGTTTAAAAAAAATTATATTATGTATGGGTTTGTATCATTAGCCTTTAGGCACGGGGTGATAGGGATTTAGGGGTTATGGGTGGGAAAGTGTATTAATACTCGGGTATTGATTTTAATACCTAAGTATCAATCTTCTTAGAGAATTAATTAAAAATGTTGCTTTTGTAACAAAAAAAATATTATGTATGGGTTTGTAACATAACCCTTTAGGCATGGGGTGAATGGGATTTAGGGGTTATGGGTGGGTAAGCGTATTAATACTCAGGTATTCATTTTAATACGTGAGTATTATATTAAATAGAGGTATCATGAAAAAAATGTTCAAGTATAAATTATTAATATATATTATGCAAGAGTTTGTAACATAATCCTTTAGGCACGGGTAGTGAGTAATTAAGGGTGTTATGGGCGGGAAATGTAGTAGTACTCTGGTATTAATTTTAATGCCTGAGTATTAATTTTATTAGAGAATTAATTACAATCTTTTAATAATTTTTTTTATAGAAAAAGATATTATGCAAGGGTTTGTAACATAACCCTTTAGGCATGGGACATGAGGGATTTAGGGTTTGTGGGTGGGGATGTGTATTAGTACTCAGGTATTAATTTTAACAACTGAGAATTTTTTTAGGTTAATTCTTTGAACTGTAAAATTAAAAAAATTACATTTAAAAACAAGATTATAATTTACATTAAATTTTTAGAAAATATAAAATAATAAATGAAGCATTATACACTTTTTTAAAAGTTTGAAAAATATTTTATTAATAATTCAAAACAAATATGAGAATATAATATTATAGTTATAAATAGTGAAATACATTTAAAAAAATATAAAAGTTTTTTTAATGAAAGATATAAATGTAAAATTTTTAAAAAATGTTAGTTTAATTTTGAACTTTCTAAATATTTTTTAAACATTAAAAACATATTTTTCCTACACTTTTACATTATATTTAATGATAATAATTGTCCTTTTTTCCTTTTTACTATTAGACTTGACGTACACGGATGAACGTCTGTTTCTACAGTCGGTGGAGCATCGCGGTCAAGATCAGATTCAAGGGAGAGCTGTGGTCAGGTAAGAACTTTTAATATTTTATATGTAGAGTTGTAGGTGGCTAAATTAATTGTAAGGAGAGAGGAGGGAGGTAGTTATATGGTGGTTAGTGTAAAACATGATGTTATGTACGTTTTAACCCATTTTTCATCCTATACAGGTAGCTGTTTTAGGCCTACATCGGGAGGATTGTGGTTATTGCAAGATAAGTTTAAAAAAGTATATCTAAAAAAAAATGGAACACATTTTAAAATGTATTTGAAATAAAAGCAATTTCTTAATTTTTTCCTTTTTTTTGCGACGTGTTTTTGTAGTACTGTTCGGTGTTTTTTCGTAATAGCAGCCATGTGTTTAACAGACGGAAAAGGATTTGTGGGATGGGATGCAGGCCTTACAAAAGGACGAAGAAGGATTGTTTTTTTCTTGGGACCAGATTTTTTTAATGGATTACTGCATTTTGGAACTTGGGAAAGAAGTTGGACTTGGAGAACATTTTTTCAGATTAAAACGTGGATCGAAGTATGGATTAGCAATACGTAACTGAACGAAGTACA
>CAWUFW010025050.1:0-50525 GCA_963921515.1 Calotriton arnoldi | reverse complement strand
ACATGCTCAGCACGGACTCTGCATGTGATCCAGCGCACACTACAAAATAATACTCTCCAAAGTACTTTTTGGTCATCCAGGTATTAAAACCACATACACCACAACCACTTGACGATGGGGCCCATAACACCGTCTATTCACTCACCTTTTACTTCATTTATTCTTCCCTGGATTACAAAAATACTCTAAGAGAGTGATGACTTGCTGGAAAGAGTCGGTATACCTTTTAACATATCTGCATATTTATACTAAGGTATTCCGCTCATTGGTCGATGGACCAACTAGTAGGAATTAGTTAAGGGTGATTCAGACCAGCTCAATCACTTTAACATTTAAAATACAGTTGACATTTATCATTGAGCTAATGAAACACAGACTCTTTTGGTTTAAAGGTAAATAGTATTTATCTAAAATTTAGGAAGAACATGTTTAATAATTCTATTTATTCAATTAAATCATTACATTTATCATCATAGAATAACAAAGAAATGAAATTAAAGTTGAAATGCATACCCATTCAGTTGAAAATACAGAAGTTGTCGCAGCAAAGGGAAACACCAGATCACAGCATGAAATCCTCAATTCTAAATAAGCCACATATAGAGGCTCCTGTCTATAAACTCACTATCATTTAAAGTCAAAAGGAAAAGAATAAAGTTTAGAAAATCTAATGCTCAATAATAAAATGAACCGCAGTTATTCTCCCAGTCAGCATCAAAAATATTGTTTCTCCAAAATTAGCAGCATCTCCAGCAGCATAGCATCTCAAAAGTCAAGCATCAAAAGCATAAGTGCTCGTAAATGGAAAAATCATCAGTGAAGTTACCCCTCCCCAAGTTGGTCTTCTTATACCCTAATTCTAACGCGCTAACTAAAATGTTACATTCTCACTAGGAAACTCTCTCTCATTGGTTCGTTCAAGTCCGCATACATTTCTAATAATCTATTCAATTATATCAGTTTTCTCTGCAAAGTCGCATTCCTTAGTCCTTTCCCATACGTTTATAAAATTAGGCATCCGCTTCCATTCACCATCTGTACCTCTTTGGATACTTTTATTTTTCATTTGTCCTTTGTCCTTTCATTCAACGTTTGGGTTTTCAACTCCTCATGCCCTTTTGCCAGGTTCATAACTCTTCCCATCCGCTGCAGTCAGTTCAAATTGTTTCTTTTTGTTGCAGTTTTAATTCATCGATCCAATTCTTATGTTCTCCAAACTTCTTTGCTGACCATTCTTGGCAAACATCTCATTCTCAAAGTTCACACTAGCCTTGACCATACTTCTGTCTTAGCCTCTCCGCATGGCAACCATGTGACGTCTCCCGCGCATGCGTATTCAAAACAATCAGCGGCCATTTTGTATCACTGTCTGACTAGGCGTTAAGCGTTTTCTAATTGAAGGAAACAGAATAGTATTAAAAACAAAGAAAATAAACCCTTTCGTTTCCCTCCCGACTTCTACGTACCCCAATTAAGTATTACCTAGCATAAAGCAACATATAAAGCCGTCCCTTACTTACCAAATCTTATTTTGCAACACCACGTTTATTTTTAAAGCACAAAATCATGCATCTTATTATCAGATTAATGCGCAATTAGTAAATTATGTGAGACACACAGACAATTATAAGTTCGTTATTTGGCATAGATAATTTGCATTGTTAACCCTTTCCCCTTATATATAACGTACAGTGTTGATTATTTCACATAAATAAACATGCTTAATTATTTTTACGAAAAATGTTAGGAGGTTACATTTTTTCATTTACTCTGCTCCATCAACTCCCCCCTTTGGTGATTTTTAACATCACCACAAAAACGCAAGTTATACTCAATTTTCTAGGAAGCATATTTCTTTTTCGCTTGCTTTTGTTAGTTTATACAGTCGATTCTATTTCCACTTGTCTTTTTGTATCATTATACATATTTTCTTTTACTTCTTCCATTTCGATCTCATCTATCTCTCTCTCTCTTTCTTTGTCTACCTTTGTTTTTCTTTTTATCTTATTTTGTCTTCTTTTTCTTTTTATACACATTATTGAAATTTTTATCATCAAAACCATTAAGACTACTATTGTCAATACTATTACAACTTTCCCTATCACTATTCTACTCATTCTTGTTAACCAATTCATTATTGATGAAAATCCTTTACCGAATTTTCCAAAAGTACTTTCAACCTCCAGTGGAATTAATTCTTTATGCAAATTTGTAATATTTGTTATATACTTCTGTATATTCTCACTTTTATCTGGAATGTAAGTGCAACAATGTTGGACTTTCAGCATTCCACAAACTCCACCCTCTTTTGCCAAAAGAATATCAAGGGCAAGTCTATTTTGCATCACCATAGCTCTCATGGCAACCATTTCGGTATTTACCATTAAGAACCCTCCAGCAGTATCAGTAGACAAACGATCTACCACTGTGGACAATTTCCGAATTTTAAATGCATTCAAAGATATTCCCACTGCTGGTATCAATGCTCCAAAAATATCACCTACTATTTCTGTAAAACTTTCCCTTTTTCTACATGTGTAATCATTGATCATCCTGTGTGTTCCTTTTTCTTCTCTGTCCATGTGAAAAATCTTTGGAAAGACCAGGCCTACATAACATGTTCCATACCAATGGTCTGGCAACCTATAGTAAGCTCTATTCCCACAAATATAATAGATCCCTGGAAAGATTGGATCATTTCCCCCTTTGAATCCCCAACCACCTAAAATTTGATAGTTGTCATAGCAATCACTGGAACCCACAAAATAATTATCATAGATTGTCTTATTTCTTCTAATACACAACCTTCCTTTCTGAGGCCAATCTATAGTCATTGCTGCATTTGCCTTTTTCTTATCTTGACTTTCTTCCTCAAATTCCCATAAAGGTGTTTTCATTTCTTTTATCGTTTCTCTCTGAAATTTCACTCTTCTCTCTTCAACCATTTCTAAGAACACTCTTTCTTCTTTCTTTAACTCGCAAGTAAGGTTGTTTGCAATTATATCTTCTAGTTCTAAATTATTATTTTCTAAAAAGTATTCACCAAAAACTTTTGCATGTTTTATTCTATTTAACTCTGGAACTATAGAAACTTTTGCAAAAATCCTATTTACATCCGTGTAATAATATTCTAATCTACCTGTTCTATAAAATAAGCTTGCCAGGACACTACATGTCATTCCATAAGTCAAAGGTAAGTGATGATAAGTCACTCCTTCTGTTACAGATGCAGGCAATTGCATGCATACATAACAATCTCTTACATCCATTGTTTCTACATACTCGTACAATAATTTAGTAAACACATTTTTAGAATAATCTGTTATTGACTTATCTCTATGAAATTCTGCACTACTTCTTAAGATAACTGGTTTCTTAGTAATCGCTTTTTCATCTTTTTCAGTGTTATTCTTTATTTCTACCACAGCTAAACTAATTGGAACTGTTATTGCTAAAACTAACCATACTGTCATCAATAACCCTGTACAAAAGCAACACATTTTGCACCATCTTTTTATGAACTCACATCTACTTTTTCTATCTCTACTATTCTCCATTTTATTAATAAATCTTATTTTGTTCTTTGAAAATTGTGTCACTACACCTCAGTTGAATGACTTTTCTGCCACTCTGCACTCCAATGTTTTTATCTTTGTTCGGTTCTTTCTTTTAATTCTTTCCAGAATTCTTTCTTTGTCACATCCAGTAAGTTTGTCACATCCAGTAAGTTTGTCACATCCAGTAAGTACTCTTCAGTTTTCTTGAAATTCAGTTACACCCTGTGAGAAGTTGGCCTGGTATATGCTGTTCACTAATTAAAGTGGACACCTTGCACCAGGGCAAATCGACTCTTATGGTAGATAGGTTTAAGACAACCTTTTAAAGAAAGCTATCCTAGTGGTAGCTGTGGAGAGCAGCCTTCAGGCTAAGTCTCGGAGGAATGTAAAGCAGCTTGTTTTACCATATAATCTCTTGAATCACCAAATGAAAAGACACCACACAGGTATATATATCAAATATATATGTATTTATTTCTAAATAACTCTCTACTAATCTCTTTATGAGATTAGAAGACAAACATATGCACAAATCAACGTTTCACAATAAGTTAAGCACAAAATATGGCTGGGGCCCTAGGGGCGTACCAGACCATATACTAAGTAAGAGACTTAGAAACAACGACTTGC
Organism: Calotriton arnoldi; assembly: GCA_963921515.1. Classification (NCBI taxonomy): domain Eukaryota; kingdom Metazoa; phylum Chordata; class Amphibia; order Caudata; family Salamandridae; genus Calotriton; species Calotriton arnoldi. The sequence continues at coordinate 46,338 of CAWUFW010025050.1, read as the reverse complement.
AGGGAGACAAGGCCTAGGGCCTTCAGAAGTGCTGGGGCCTCACAAAACCACCCAAGGCAGGTAAGTAAAGGACCCACGGGGGACGCGTGCAGTGTGGATACACAGGCGCGAATCGCCGTTAACTTCAATGGGGCAAGTCGCGGTTGGAAATAAAGAGTTTTAGGATACTTCGGGAGAACCTACAAGCAAGTCACTTACAGGGTAAGTAGTTCTAGGGCCCACACCCACAGGAGCACCGTAGTGCTGGAGTTACCTCACCCAGGGAAGCCGGGTGCACAGGTGTCCTTTGGTGTCGGGTCGCGGCGTCGTTTTCAATGGCGAACAAAGAAGACTTGCTGCTTGCGGGAGCTGAAGAAGTGTCCGGTGGAATCCAAGCCTGGATTCTGAAGAAGGATGACCTGAAAGCAGAGGGGACAGTGTTCAAAGTCACTTGGCAGTGACCCGGGGCAAGGAAGATGGATGCCCACCGTCGTCGGTCGCTTCAGGTCGGTTGCGGGTGCCTTGACTCTTCAGCCACGTGGTCCAGGAGGCGTCGACGACGACCAGGAGCTGGATTCGGTGTGTCCCTCGACGTCTGCAGCTGACTGCGGTGTCGGCAACTCGATAGGAGCCAACAAGCCTTGGCAGCCGCAAGTCTCGGGGAGATGAAGAAAAGTCGATGGCGCAGACCAGCAAGGTCTGTGGAACTCACCCAGCGAGGGTAAGTCAGGGCAGGCCTGGAGCAACCAGGGGAGCCCTTTGGTTTCTTTAAGAAGTCTTCTGGGGACCCACAAGCCAGCGGGCAAGGGATCGCGAAGACACCTCGGGCGGAATCACTCAACAGGGGCCCACGGTCACTCGGGACGGTGTAGGCCTCTGATCTTCGGAGGGATTCCTGCTGGAGGTCGGGACCACACGTGGTCCAAAGCACAAGTTCGTAGAACGTTGTGAAGGGGTTGCACTCGACAATAGTGCACGGTACCCAGGGGTCGCGGTTCCTCGTTACTCGTGGGGTCCACTTGCCTCAGCTTCGCTGGGGACTCACGATGGCCTGGGAGAGGTCAGGAAATCCACTTCTTGGGCTGCAGGGACTTCGGACTCCGGCGGGAGCGGCGTAGTTTGCGACCGTCGTTGTCGTTTTTGGTGCCTGCCAAGCAGGGGAGTCACTCCTTGACTCCAAGGGAGATTCTTCTGTCTTCCAAAGGTAGTGGAACGTCGAAGGGCCAGGATTCTTCTGTAGAGCGTCGTCCAGGGGTTATCTGCTTTGCAATGGCAAGGTTCCCCCTCTTATACTAAAAAGAGGGGATGGACTAGCTCTATGACCCCACCTATGGGAGGGTCAAGGGAGGGGGTGGCTACACCCACTTCCCTTTGTCCAGTTTCGCGCCAGAGCAGGGGCAGGTAGCCCCTGAGCTGGTTTGAACTGGCATATGCACAGAGGAGCCTTCTGCTCCCCCAGTGCAGGACTTCAAAGCACTCTAAGAGTGCACCCACCCAGCCCCAATACACTAAACCCTGTCTGGAAGGTGGTTACACCTCCCTGTGACAGGATGCCTATTGTTGGGCTTCCTCCACTGCGAGTTTCGGTCATCAGCAGGAGGGCAGCCCAGTGTCTGTGACTGGTGGCATCCATTTTGTGATGCCAGGGCTCTTTAGGATTCTACCGCGTTTCCACAGCAGGTACATGTCTTATCCCTCTAGAAGGGTGGAATGCTACCCCCGCCGCCAAGATTGGCGGGGGGTAGTATTCCAAGATGTTTGACACCAAACACGACATGTTTTGATGCAGCCATTCCAAAGTTAGCATTTACCGCGAGGATATAATGCACTTAAATAGTATATGGTTTAACCGCATCCACAAACAGCACCAGAGAATGGACTCTGAGAACTGCAGAGGGGCCCTGCTCATGCAGAGGCACCCCCTCACATAGAAGCCAAGCACCCTGCCCTCAGGATTGATAGGGCCTGCCTTAGGGGTGACTGATAGGTTTATATGTGTGTGCAGGAGAGATATAGGAAACCTATATCTCAGTGAGGGGTGCTAGCACCACCTCACCCAGGCTGCAGTAGCAGGCCTGTGGTGTCAGATTTAGACTGCTTCCCAGGGGTGGCATAACATATGCTGCAGCCCCTGGTAGGCCTGTGAAGTACCTATGCCCTTGGCACCTAAGGTACCATATACTAGGGACTCATAAGGCACCACAGTATCCAATCACTAGTGCACCTAGAGTGCACTCCATGTCGTTTAGAGAGAACAGAGAGGCTGGGGCCCTGATTGGCAGGGACCCAGCCAGACTATAGCCAGAAACCAGTGCTAACATCAGAAAAAAAGTGGGGGCAACATAAGAGGCAGATCCTACTCTCCTACACAACCCCCCCAAACGTAGGGACACTAAACTAACCTTGACCAGTTGAGTCTTCGTGTTCAAAGTGGAAATACCTTGAGAGTCCATCTGCATTGGCATGTTGGGTCCCAGGCCTATGTTCCACTGTATAGTCCATCCCCTGTAGGGAAATGGACCACCTCAAAAGTTTTGGGTTTTCACCTTTCATCTGCTTTAGCCATAGGAGGGGCTTGTGGTCAGTCTGAACTATGAAGTGAGTACCAAACAAGTATGGCCTCAGCTTCTTCAGGGCCCATACCACAGCAAAGGCCTCCCTCTCTATAGCTGACCAACGTTTCTCTCTAGGGGTCAGCCTTCTGCTAATAAAAGCTACTGGCTGGTCTTGACCTTCATCATTCAGTTGAGACAGTACAGCTCCCACACCCAGCTCAGAAGCATCTGTTTGGACAATGAACTTTTTGGTGTAGTCTGGACTCTGTAAGATGGGGGCAGTGCACATGGCCTGCTTTAGGTCTTCAAATGCCTTTTGACAGCTAGCTGTCCACTGAACCTTTTTTGGCATTTTCTTAGAGGTAAGATCATTCAAGGGGGTCACTATAGATCCATATCCCTTGACAAACCTCCTATAGTACCCAGTCAGGCCTAAGAAGGCTCTCACCTGTGTCTGGGTGGTTGGAGCAACCCATTCCAGTATGGTTTGGATTTTGCTCTGCAAAGGCTGAACCTGGCCTCCACCTACAAGGTGGCCCAGGTACACAACCTGACTCTGCCCTATCTGGCACTTGGTGGCCTTGATAGTGAGGCCTGCTTTCTGCAGGGCCTCCAAAACATTTCTGAGGTGGACCAGGTGATCCTGCCAGGAGGAACTAAAGACAGCAATATCATCTAGATAAGCTGAGCAATAAGTTTCCATCCCTGCCAGAACTTTATTCACCAACCTCTGAAAAGTGGCAGGTGCATTTTTCAATCCAAAGGGCATCACCACAAAGTGGTAGTGCCCACCAGGGGTCGAAAATGCTGTTTTGGCTTTTGCATCATCAGCTAATCTGATTTGCCAGTAGCCAGCTGTTAGGTCAAATGTGCTTAGATACTTGGCTGAGGCCAAAGTATCAATCAGCTCATCTGCCCTTGGTATGGGATAGGCATCAGTCCTAGTGACTGCATTGAGGCCTCTGTAGTCTACACAAAACCTCATTTCTTTCTTACCACCCTGGGTATGAGGCTTGGGTACCAGGACTACTGGGCTAGCCCAAGGGCTATCTGAAGGCTCAATCACGCCTAACTCCAACATTTTCTGGACTTCAGTCCTGATACAGTCCCTGACATGGTCAGGTTGCCTGTAGATTTTATTCTTGACAGGCAGACTGTCCCCAGTGTCCACCTCATGGGTGCACCAGGTAGTCTGACTAGGGGTCAGGCTAAACATATGTCTAAACTGTTGCAGAACTTGTCTGCACTCAGTTTGCTGATGGTCAGTGAGGCTGCTTGCCAAAGCAACACCATCTACTGACCCATCATCAGGGTTCTGAGAGAGCAGGTCAGGGAGAGGGTCACTCTCCTCCTCCTGGTCCTCATCAGTTGCCATGAGCAAGCCCATGTCAGCCCTGTCAACATATGGCTTTAATCTGTTGACATGAAGCACCCTTAGGGGGCTCCTGGGAGTTCCAAGATTCACCAGATAGGTGACTTCTCCCTTCTGTTCAACTATTGTATGGGGGCCACTCCACTTGTCCTGGAGGGCTGCTGGGGCCACAGGCTCCAACACCCACACTTTCTGTCCTGGCTGGTATACAGTCAGCACAGCCTTTTGGTCATGCCAAGCTTTTTGTAATTCTTGGCTGGCCTCCAGGTTTTTGGTTGCCTTTTTCATGTACTCTGCCATCCGGGAGCGGAGACCAAGTACATAGTCCATCACATCTTGTTTGGGGGGCTTGAGAGGTAACTCCCAGCCCTCTTTTACCAAACATAGTGGACCTCTCACAGGATGCCCAAACAGAAGCTCAAATGGGCTGTAGCCAACCCCCTTCTGTGGAACCTCTCTGTATGCAAACAAAAGGCAAGGAAGAAGAAGGTCCCATTTCCGCCTAAGCTTCTCTGGGAGTCCCTTAATCATTCCTTTCAAGGTCTTGTTGAAGCGTTCAACTAAACCATTGCATTGTGGGTGATAGGGGGTGGTGAACTTATAAGTTACACCACACTCCTTCCACATTGCTTTCAGATATCCTGACATGAAGTTGGTACCTCTGTCAGAAATGACCTCCTTTGGAAAACCCACTCTGGAGAAAACTCCAATGAGGGCTCTTGCCACCACAGGTGCTGTGGTGGTCCTCAGGGGAATTGCCTCTGGGTACCTGGTGGCATGATCCACTACCACCAGGATAAATCTGTGCCCAGATGCAGTCTGAGGGTCAAGGGGACCAACAATGTCAATCCCTACCCTTTCAAAGGGTACCCCCACCACAGGTAGTGGTATCAGGGGGGCCTTTGTTGTGCCACCTGCCTTACCACTGGCTTGGCAAGTGACACAGGAGCGACAAAACTCCTTTGTGTCCTCTGACATATGTGGCCAATGAAAATGTGGAACAAGCCTGTCCCAGGTCTTGTTTTGGCCCAAGTGTCCTGCCAAAGGGATATCATGTGCTAAGGTCAAGAGGAACCCCTAAACTTCTGAGGTATTACCAACCTCCTGGTGGCTCCAGGGGCTGGGTCTCTACCCTCAGAATATAGGAGTCCCTCATCCCAATAAACTTTATGGGACCCACTAGCACTCCCAGCAGCCTCAGCAGCAGCCTGCTGTCTGAGGGGTTCAAGAGAGGGGCAGCACTGTTGCTCCTTGCTCAGATCTTCCCTGGAAGGGCCCCCTGCCCCCAAGAACTCAACCTGGTCAGGTTCAAGTCCCTCTGGGGCAGTTCCTTCTTCAGGTTCTGCTTCACCTCCCTCTGGAAGTGAATCCTTGATCTGAGACAGAGGGGAAGGCACTGCCTTAACCCTACTGCTCCTCCTCTTGGGAAGCATCTGGTCCATTGTTCCAGGATCCAGAGCTGGTTCAGTGTCATGCATTCTTGCTTGTGACCTGGTCACAGCAAATACCTCTGCAGGGATGCCCAACATCTCAGCATGAGTCCATAACTCTACTTCAGACCAGGCTGAAGTCTCTAGATCATTGCCCAATAGACATTCTACAGGGAGGTCTGCACTGACTACAACCTTCTTGAGGCCAGTTACCCCTCCCCAGGAGAAATTCACAACTGCCAGACTATGGTTGGTCTGGACATTGCTTGCATTGGTCACCTGGTACATTTCACCCAGGATGATCTGTCCAGGGTCCACTAGGTCCTCTGCCACCATGGTGACACTAGCACCTGTGTCCCTAAATGCCAAAGCCTGTTTGCCATTTATCAAAGGCTGCTGTTTGTACTTGCCCAGATTACTGGGGCTTACTAGGAAGGACATATCAATGTTTCCCTCACAAATCAGCATTGCCTGAGTGGTCACTCTGACTAGGTCAGAATCCACTTCAGAACCCAGGGTCAACCCTACTACACCCTTATTCTGCGTACCACCTCCACCAGTAGCTGAGCTAGGGGGCACAGTTGCCTTAGGGGCAGGAGTGGTGGTGGTTTGGTCTTTGGACTTGGTACAATCAGAAGTCCAGTGCCCTTTCTGTTTACAGAATTTGCACCAGGGCTTCTTTTGGCCTTTTCCCTTGTTGGACTGTGACTCCCCACCAGATGCAGATTTTTGGGGCCCTTGTGAAGACTTCTGGTCTTTTGACTTATCCCCACCTTTCTCAGGGCCTTTAGGATCTTGCTTCTTAGTGTCACCCCCTTGGTTCTGGGTTTTCTGCCTCACCCTGGTTCTGACCCATTTGTCTGCCTTCTTTCCCAATTCTTGGGGAGAGGTCAGATCAGAGTCCACCAGGTACTGATGCAACAACTGGTTCTGGCAATTATTTAGGATCTGTTCTCTCATCATCAGATTATACAATCCCTTGAAATCAGTAACCCTACTGCCAACCAGCCAACCCTCTAGAGCCTTGGTTGCACAATCAACAAAGTCAGTCCAGTCCTGAGTCTGTGCCTTCTGGGTATCTCTGAACTTTAACCTGTACTGCTCAGTGGTTAAGCCAAACCCATCTATCAGTGCACTCTTCAGGACCTCATAATCATCAGCATCCTCCTCTCTAACAGTGAGGAGCTTGTCTCTTCCTTTATCTGAAAAGGAGAGCCACAAGATTGCTGCCCACTGCTTTTGGGGGACCTGCTGTACTCTACAGGCCCTCTCCATAGCAGTTATCCATTTGTGGATATCATCCCCACTCTGGTAGGGAGGAACAACCTTGCTCAGGTTCCTATGGTCAGGGACATATTCTCTGCCTCTAGGGACACTGTTGCTGCCACCAGGGGGTTCTAAACCCTCCCTTCTGGAAGCTCTCTGGATCTCCAGGGCTTCTCTATCCAGTGCCAACTGCTTGGTTCTGAGGGCCACTTTGGCTTCCTCATACTGGAGCAGTTTGCACCTTCTCTCAGAGGAGGTCTCTCTTAAGTTAAAGTATGAGCTCCTCTCTTGGACAAATTCTCTGCCAGAGTGATAAGAGTGCTCAGATTCCCTGGAAGGGGATCTGTGCCTCTCATCCACTCTGCCAGTTCTCTTAGGGAGAACTCCTCTGTCCTGTTCAGGCTCCTTGAAGCCTGGCCCTTCAACCACAGAGTCTTGGTCATTCGGATTGTCCTCATCTGACCCAGATACTATGATTGACCCACCCACTGATTCAGACCCCTTAGCTCCTAGAGCCAATCTAAGGTCATCTGCTGTCAGCAGATCTATCAGGTGTAGTGTTGAGGGACTCTGTCCTAGTCCTCAGGTGTCTGTCAACACACATGGCTCTCAAGTCAGAGAAAGCCATGTCCTTATACTGAGGCTGAGTGGATCCACTGGGTCCACCCTTTAAGGACATTCTAGTGTTGTGCAGTGTTGTACTACCTACACTAGTTTGTGGCCTACTGATCCTAGCTTGAGCTGTGGAAAGGGTGTGCTATCCCTTGGAACACAGCTCTAAGTTCAGTAGAACTTATTGATACTAAGCTTGACTTTATATGTACCTTGAGTACCTATAATGGTTTTCAGTTAGTAATTCAAATAGAGATTTTCTGGTAAAACAATGGCAAGCTGGAATCCCACACGCTGCCCACCAATGTGAGAAGTTGGCCTGGTATATGCTGTTCACTAATTAAAGTGGACACCTTGCACCAGGGCAAATCGACTCTTATGGTAGATAGGTTTAAGACAACCTTTTAAAGAAAGCTATCCTAGTGGTAGCTGTGGAGAGCAGCCTTCAGGCTAAGTCTCGGAGGAATGTAAAGCAGCTTGTTTTACCATATAATCTCTTGAATCACCAAATGAAAAGACACCACACAGGTATATATATCAAATATATATGTATTTATTTCTAAATAACTCTCTACTAATCTCTTTATGAGATTAGAAGACAAACATATGCACAAATCAACGTTTCACAATAAGTTAAGCACAAAATATGGCTGGGGCCCTAGGGGCGTACCAGACCATATACTAAGTAAGAGACTTAGAAACAACGACTTGCAGGGAGACAAGGCCTAGGGCCTTCAGAAGTGCTGGGGCCTCACGAAACCACCCAAGGCAGGTAAGTAAAGGACCCACGGGGGACGCGTGCAGTGTGGATACACAGGCGCGAATCGCCGTTAACTTCAATGGGGCAAGTCGCGGTTGGAAATAAAGAGTTTTAGGATACTTCGGGAGAACCTACAAGCAAGTCACTTACAGGGTAAGTAGTTCTAGGGCCCACACCCACAGGAGCACCGTAGTGCTGGAGTTACCTCACCCAGGGAAGCCGGGTGCACAGGTGTCCTTTGGTGTCGGGTCGCGGCGTCGTTTTCAATGGCGAACAAAGAAGACTTGCTGCTTGCGGGAGCTGAAGAAGTGTCCGGTGGAATCCAAGCCTGGATTCTGAAGAAGGATGACCTGAAAGCAGAGGGGACAGTGTTCAAAGTCACTTGGCAGTGACCCGGGGCAAGGAAGATGGATGCCCACCGTCGTCGGTCGCTTCAGGTCGGTTGCGGGTGCCTTGACTCTTCAGCCACGTGGTCCAGGAGGCGTCGACGACGACCAGGAGCTGGATTCGGTGTGTCCCTCGACGTCTGCAGCTGACTGCGGTGTCGGCAACTCGATAGGAGCCAACAAGCCTTGGCAGCCGCAAGTCTCGGGGAGATGAAGAAAAGTCGATGGCGCAGACCAGCAAGGTCTGTGGAACTCACCCAGCGAGGGTAAGTCAGGGCAGGCCTGGAGCAACCAGGGGAGCCCTTTGGTTTCTTTAAGAAGTCTTCTGGGGACCCACAAGCCAGCGGGCAAGGGATCGCGAAGACACCTCGGGCGGAATCACTCAACAGGGGCCCACGGTCACTCGGGACGGTGTAGGCCTCTGATCTTCGGAGGGATTCCTGCTGGAGGTCGGGACCACACGTGGTCCAAAGCACAAGTTCGTAGAACGTTGTGAAGGGGTTGCACTCGACAATAGTGCACGGTACCCAGGGGTCGCGGTTCCTCGTTACTCGTGGGGTCCACTTGCCTCAGCTTCGCTGGGGACTCACGATGGCCTGGGAGAGGTCAGGAAATCCACTTCTTGGGCTGCAGGGACTTCGGACTCCGGCGGGAGCGGCGTAGTTTGCGACCGTCGTTGTCGTTTTTGGTGCCTGCCAAGCAGGGGAGTCACTCCTTGACTCCAAGGGAGATTCTTCTGTCTTCCAAAGGTAGTGGAACGTCGAAGGGCCAGGATTCTTCTGTAGAGCGTCGTCCAGGGGTTATCTGCTTTGCAATGGCAAGGTTCCCCCTCTTATACTAAAAAGAGGGGATGGACTAGCTCTATGACCCCACCTATGGGAGGGTCAAGGGAGGGGGTGGCTACACCCACTTCCCTTTGTCCAGTTTCGCGCCAGAGCAGGGGCAGGTAGCCCCTGAGCTGGTTTGAACTGGCATATGCACAGAGGAGCCTTCTGCTCCCCCAGTGCAGGACTTCAAAGCACTCTAAGAGTGCACCCACCCAGCCCCAATACACTAAACCCTGTCTGGAAGGTGGTTACACCTCCCTGTGACAGGATGCCTATTGTTGGGCTTCCTCCACTGCGAGTTTCGGTCATCAGCAGGAGGGCAGCCCAGTGTCTGTGACTGGTGGCATCCATTTTGTGATGCCAGGGCTCTTTAGGATTCTACCGCGTTTCCACAGCAGGTACATGTCTTATCCCTCTAGAAGGGTGGAATGCTACCCCCGCCGCCAAGATTGGCGGGGGGGTAGTATTCCAAGATGTTTGACACCAAACACGACATGTTTTGATGCAGCCATTCCAAAGTTAGCATTTACCGCGAGGATATAATGCACTTAAATAGTATATGGTTTAACCGCATCCACAAACAGCACCAGAGAATGGACTCTGAGAACTGCAGAGGGGCCCTGCTCATGCAGAGGCACCCCCTCACATAGAAGCCAAGCACCCTGCCCTCAGGATTGATAGGGCCTGCCTTAGGGGTGACTGATAGGTTTATATGTGTGTGCAGGAGAGATATAGGAAACCTATATCTCAGTGAGGGGTGCTAGCACCACCTCACCCAGGCTGCAGTAGCAGGCCTGTGGTGTCAGATTTAGACTGCTTCCCAGGGGTGGCATAACATATGCTGCAGCCCCTGGTAGGCCTGTGAAGTACCTATGCCCTTGGCACCTAAGGTACCATATACTAGGGACTCATAAGGCACCACAGTATCCAATCACTAGTGCACCTAGAGTGCACTCCATGTCGTTTAGAGAGAACAGAGAGGCTGGGGCCCTGATTGGCAGGGACCCAGCCAGACTATAGCCAGAAACCAGTGCTAACATCAGAAAAAAAGTGGGGGCAACATAAGAGGCAGATCCTACTCTCCTACACAACCCCCCCCAAACGTAGGGACACTAAACTAACCTTGACCAGTTGAGTCTTCGTGTTCAAAGTGGAAATACCTTGAGAGTCCATCTGCATTGGCATGTTGGGTCCCAGGCCTATGTTCCACTGTATAGTCCATCCCCTGTAGGGAAATGGACCACCTCAAAAGTTTTGGGTTTTCACCTTTCATCTGCTTTAGCCATAGGAGGGGCTTGTGGTCAGTCTGAACTATGAAGTGAGTACCAAACAAGTATGGCCTCAGCTTCTTCAGGGCCCATACCACAGCAAAGGCCTCCCTCTCTATAGCTGACCAACGTTTCTCTCTAGGGGTCAGCCTTCTGCTAATAAAAGCTACTGGCTGGTCTTGACCTTCATCATTCAGTTGAGACAGTACAGCTCCCACACCCAGCTCAGAAGCATCTGTTTGGACAATGAACTTTTTGGTGTAGTCTGGACTCTGTAAGATGGGGGCAGTGCACATGGCCTGCTTTAGGTCTTCAAATGCCTTTTGACAGCTAGCTGTCCACTGAACCTTTTTTGGCATTTTCTTAGAGGTAAGATCATTCAAGGGGGTCACTATAGATCCATATCCCTTGACAAACCTCCTATAGTACCCAGTCAGGCCTAAGAAGGCTCTCACCTGTGTCTGGGTGGTTGGAGCAACCCATTCCAGTATGGTTTGGATTTTGCTCTGCAAAGGCTGAACCTGGCCTCCACCTACAAGGTGGCCCAGGTACACAACCTGACTCTGCCCTATCTGGCACTTGGTGGCCTTGATAGTGAGGCCTGCTTTCTGCAGGGCCTCCAAAACATTTCTGAGGTGGACCAGGTGATCCTGCCAGGAGGAACTAAAGACAGCAATATCATCTAGATAAGCTGAGCAATAAGTTTCCATCCCTGCCAGAACTTTATTCACCAACCTCTGAAAAGTGGCAGGTGCATTTTTCAATCCAAAGGGCATCACCACAAAGTGGTAGTGCCCACCAGGGGTCGAAAATGCTGTTTTGGCTTTTGCATCATCAGCTAATCTGATTTGCCAGTAGCCAGCTGTTAGGTCAAATGTGCTTAGATACTTGGCTGAGGCCAAAGTATCAATCAGCTCATCTGCCCTTGGTATGGGATAGGCATCAGTCCTAGTGACTGCATTGAGGCCTCTGTAGTCTACACAAAACCTCATTTCTTTCTTACCACCCTGGGTATGAGGCTTGGGTACCAGGACTACTGGGCTAGCCCAAGGGCTATCTGAAGGCTCAATCACGCCTAACTCCAACATTTTCTGGACTTCAGTCCTGATACAGTCCCTGACATGGTCAGGTTGCCTGTAGATTTTATTCTTGACAGGCAGACTGTCCCCAGTGTCCACCTCATGGGTGCACCAGGTAGTCTGACTAGGGGTCAGGCTAAACATATGTCTAAACTGTTGCAGAACTTGTCTGCACTCAGTTTGCTGATGGTCAGTGAGGCTGCTTGCCAAAGCAACACCATCTACTGACCCATCATCAGGGTTCTGAGAGAGCAGGTCAGGGAGAGGGTCACTCTCCTCCTCCTGGTCCTCATCAGTTGCCATGAGCAAGCCCATGTCAGCCCTGTCAACATATGGCTTTAATCTGTTGACATGAAGCACCCTTAGGGGGCTCCTGGGAGTTCCAAGATTCACCAGATAGGTGACTTCTCCCTTCTGTTCAACTATTGTATGGGGGCCACTCCACTTGTCCTGGAGGGCTGCTGGGGCCACAGGCTCCAACACCCACACTTTCTGTCCTGGCTGGTATACAGTCAGCACAGCCTTTTGGTCATGCCAAGCTTTTTGTAATTCTTGGCTGGCCTCCAGGTTTTTGGTTGCCTTTTTCATGTACTCTGCCATCCGGGAGCGGAGACCAAGTACATAGTCCATCACATCTTGTTTGGGGGGCTTGAGAGGTAACTCCCAGCCCTCTTTTACCAAACATAGTGGACCTCTCACAGGATGCCCAAACAGAAGCTCAAATGGGCTGTAGCCAACCCCCTTCTGTGGAACCTCTCTGTATGCAAACAAAAGGCAAGGAAGAAGAAGGTCCCATTTCCGCCTAAGCTTCTCTGGGAGTCCCTTAATCATTCCTTTCAAGGTCTTGTTGAAGCGTTCAACTAAACCATTGCATTGTGGGTGATAGGGGGTGGTGAACTTATAAGTTACACCACACTCCTTCCACATTGCTTTCAGATATCCTGACATGAAGTTGGTACCTCTGTCAGAAATGACCTCCTTTGGAAAACCCACTCTGGAGAAAACTCCAATGAGGGCTCTTGCCACCACAGGTGCTGTGGTGGTCCTCAGGGGAATTGCCTCTGGGTACCTGGTGGCATGATCCACTACCACCAGGATAAATCTGTGCCCAGATGCAGTCTGAGGGTCAAGGGGACCAACAATGTCAATCCCTACCCTTTCAAAGGGTACCCCCACCACAGGTAGTGGTATCAGGGGGCCTTTGTTGTGCCACCTGCCTTACCACTGGCTTGGCAAGTGACACAGGAGCGACAAAACTCCTTTGTGTCCTCTGACATATGTGGCCAATGAAAATGTGGAACAAGCCTGTCCCAGGTCTTGTTTTGGCCCAAGTGTCCTGCCAAAGGGATATCATGTGCTAAGGTCAAGAGGAACCCCTAAACTTCTGAGGTATTACCAACCTCCTGGTGGCTCCAGGGGCTGGGTCTCTACCCTCAGAATATAGGAGTCCCTCATCCCAATAAACTTTATGGGACCCACTAGCACTCCCAGCAGCCTCAGCAGCAGCCTGCTGTCTGAGGGGTTCAAGAGAGGGGCAGCACTGTTGCTCCTTGCTCAGATCTTCCCTGGAAGGGCCCCCTGCCCCCAAGAACTCAACCTGGTCAGGTTCAAGTCCCTCTGGGGCAGTTCCTTCTTCAGGTTCTGCTTCACCTCCCTCTGGAAGTGAATCCTTGATCTGAGACAGAGGGGAAGGCACTGCCTTAACCCTACTGCTCCTCCTCTTGGGAAGCATCTGGTCCATTGTTCCAGGATCCAGAGCTGGTTCAGTGTCATGCATTCTTGCTTGTGACCTGGTCACAGCAAATACCTCTGCAGGGATGCCCAACATCTCAGCATGAGTCCATAACTCTACTTCAGACCAGGCTGAAGTCTCTAGATCATTGCCCAATAGACATTCTACAGGGAGGTCTGCACTGACTACAACCTTCTTGAGGCCAGTTACCCCTCCCCAGGAGAAATTCACAACTGCCAGACTATGGTTGGTCTGGACATTGCTTGCATTGGTCACCTGGTACATTTCACCCAGGATGATCTGTCCAGGGTCCACTAGGTCCTCTGCCACCATGGTGACACTAGCACCTGTGTCCCTAAATGCCAAAGCCTGTTTGCCATTTATCAAAGGCTGCTGTTTGTACTTGCCCAGATTACTGGGGCTTACTAGGAAGGACATATCAATGTTTCCCTCACAAATCAGCATTGCCTGAGTGGTCACTCTGACTAGGTCAGAATCCACTTCAGAACCCAGGGTCAACCCTACTACACCCTTATTCTGCGTACCACCTCCACCAGTAGCTGAGCTAGGGGGCACAGTTGCCTTAGGGGCAGGAGTGGTGGTGGTTTGGTCTTTGGACTTGGTACAATCAGAAGTCCAGTGCCCTTTCTGTTTACAGAATTTGCACCAGGGCTTCTTTTGGCCTTTTCCCTTGTTGGACTGTGACTCCCCACCAGATGCAGATTTTTGGGGCCCTTGTGAAGACTTCTGGTCTTTTGACTTATCCCCACCTTTCTCAGGGCCTTTAGGATCTTGCTTCTTAGTGTCACCCCCTTGGTTCTGGGTTTTCTGCCTCACCCTGGTTCTGACCCATTTGTCTGCCTTCTTTCCCAATTCTTGGGGAGAGGTCAGATCAGAGTCCACCAGGTACTGATGCAACAACTGGTTCTGGCAATTATTTAGGATCTGTTCTCTCATCATCAGATTATACAATCCCTTGAAATCAGTAACCCTACTGCCAACCAGCCAACCCTCTAGAGCCTTGGTTGCACAATCAACAAAGTCAGTCCAGTCCTGAGTCTGTGCCTTCTGGGTATCTCTGAACTTTAACCTGTACTGCTCAGTGGTTAAGCCAAACCCATCTATCAGTGCACTCTTCAGGACCTCATAATCATCAGCATCCTCCTCTCTAACAGTGAGGAGCTTGTCTCTTCCTTTATCTGAAAAGGAGAGCCACAAGATTGCTGCCCACTGCTTTTGGGGGACCTGCTGTACTCTACAGGCCCTCTCCATAGCAGTTATCCATTTGTGGATATCATCCCCACTCTGGTAGGGAGGAACAACCTTGCTCAGGTTCCTATGGTCAGGGACATATTCTCTGCCTCTAGGGACACTGTTGCTGCCACCAGGGGGTTCTAAACCCTCCCTTCTGGAAGCTCTCTGGATCTCCAGGGCTTCTCTATCCAGTGCCAACTGCTTGGTTCTGAGGGCCACTTTGGCTTCCTCATACTGGAGCAGTTTGCACCTTCTCTCAGAGGAGGTCTCTCTTAAGTTAAAGTATGAGCTCCTCTCTTGGACAAATTCTCTGCCAGAGTGATAAGAGTGCTCAGATTCCCTGGAAGGGGATCTGTGCCTCTCATCCACTCTGCCAGTTCTCTTAGGGAGAACTCCTCTGTCCTGTTCAGGCTCCTTGAAGCCTGGCCCTTCAACCACAGAGTCTTGGTCATTCGGATTGTCCTCATCTGACCCAGATACTATGATTGACCCACCCACTGATTCAGACCCCTTAGCTCCTAGAGCCAATCTAAGGTCATCTGCTGTCAGCAGATCTATCAGGTGTAGTGTTGAGGGACTCTGTCCTGTCCTCAGGTGTCTGTCAACACACATGGCTCTCAAGTCAGAGAAAGCCATGTCCTTATACTGAGGCTGAGTGGATCCACTGGGTCCACCCCTTAAGGACATTCTAGTGTTGTGCAGTGTTGTACTACCTACACTAGTTTGTGGCCTACTGATCCTAGCTTGAGCTGTGGAAAGGGTGTGCTATCCCTTGGAACACAGCTCTAAGTTCAGTAGAACTTATTGATACTAAGCTTGACTTTATATGTACCTTGAGTACCTATAATGGTTTTCAGTTAGTAATTCAAATAGAGATTTTCTGGTAAAACAATGGCAAGCTGGAATCCCACACGCTGCCCACCAATGTGAGAAGTTGGCCTGGTATATGCTGTTCACTAATTAAAGTGGACACCTTGCACCAGGGCAAATCGACTCTTATGGTAGATAGGTTTAAGACAACCTTTTAAAGAAAGCTATCCTAGTGGTAGCTGTGGAGAGCAGCCTTCAGGCTAAGTCTCGGAGGAATGTAAAGCAGCTTGTTTTACCATATAATCTCTTGAATCACCAAATGAAAAGACACCACACAGGTATATATATCAAATATATATGTATTTATTTCTAAATAACTCTCTACTAATCTCTTTATGAGATTAGAAGACAAACATATGCACAAATCAACGTTTCACAATAAGTTAAGCACAAAATATGGCTGGGGCCCTAGGGGCGTACCAGACCATATACTAAGTAAGAGACTTAGAAACAACGACTTGCAGGGAGACAAGGCCTAGGGCCTTCAGAAGTGCTGGGGCCTCACAAAACCACCCAAGGCAGGTAAGTAAAGGACCCACGGGGGACGCGTGCAGTGTGGATACACAGGCGCGAATCGCCGTTAACTTCAATGGGGCAAGTCGCGGTTGGAAATAAAGAGTTTTAGGATACTTCGGGAGAACCTACAAGCAAGTCACTTACAGGGTAAGTAGTTCTAGGGCCCACACCCACAGGAGCACCGTAGTGCTGGAGTTACCTCACCCAGGGAAGCCGGGTGCACAGGTGTCCTTTGGTGTCGGGTCGCGGCGTCGTTTTCAATGGCGAACAAAGAAGACTTGCTGCTTGCGGGAGCTGAAGAAGTGTCCGGTGGAATCCAAGCCTGGATTCTGAAGAAGGATGACCTGAAAGCAGAGGGGACAGTGTTCAAAGTCACTTGGCAGTGACCCGGGGCAAGGAAGATGGATGCCCACCGTCGTCGGTCGCTTCAGGTCGGTTGCGGGTGCCTTGACTCTTCAGCCACGTGGTCCAGGAGGCGTCGACGACGACCAGGAGCTGGATTCGGTGTGTCCCTCGACGTCTGCAGCTGACTGCGGTGTCGGCAACTCGATAGGAGCCAACAAGCCTTGGCAGCCGCAAGTCTCGGGGAGATGGAGAAAAGTCGATGGCGCAGACCAGCAAGGTCTGTGGAACTCACCCAGCGAGGGTAAGTCAGGGCAGGCCTGGAGCAACCAGGGGAGCCCTTTGGTTTCTTTAAGAAGTCTTCTGGGGACCCACAAGCCAGCGGGCAAGGGATCGCGAAGACACCTCGGGCGGAAACACTCAACAGGGGCCCGCGGTCACTCAAGACGGTGTAGGCCTCTGATCTTCGAAAGGAATTCCTGCTGGAGGTCGGGACCACACGTGGTCCAAAGCACAAGTTCGTAGAACGTTGTGAAGGGGTTGCACTCGACAATAGTGCACGGTACCCAGGGGTCGCGGTTCCTCGTTACTCGTGGGGTCCACTTGCCTCAGCTTCGCTGGGGACTCACGATGGCCTGGGAGAGGTCAGGAAATCCACTTCTTGGGCTGCAGGGACTTCGGACTCCGGCGGGAGCGGCGTAGTTTGCGACCGTCGTTGTCGTTTTTGGTGCCTGCCAAGCAGGGGAGTCACTCCTTGACTCCAAGGGAGATTCTTCTGTCTTCCAAAGGTAGTGGAACGTCGAAGGGCCAGGATTCTTCTGTAGAGCGTCGTCCAGGGGTTATCTGCTTTGCAATGGCAAGGTTCCCCCTCTTATACTAAAAAGAGGGGATGGACTAGCTCTATGACCCCACCTATGGGAGGGTCAAGGGAGGGGGTGGCTACACCCACTTCCCTTTGTCCAGTTTCGCGCCAGAGCAGGGGCAGGTAGCCCCTGAGCTGGTTTGAACTGGCATATGCACAGAGGAGCCTTCTGCTCCCCCAGTGCAGGACTTCAAAGCACTCTAAGAGTGCACCCACCCAGCCCCAATACACTAAACCCTGTCTGGAAGGTGGTTACACCTCCCTGTGACAGGATGCCTATTGTTGGGCTTCCTCCACTGCGAGTTTCGGTCATCAGCAGGAGGGCAGCCCAGTGTCTGTGACTGGTGGCATCCATTTTGTGATGCCAGGGCTCTTTAGGATTCTACCGCGTTTCCACAGCAGGTACATGTCTTATCCCTCTAGAAGGGTGGAATGCTACCCCCGCCGCCAAGATTGGCGGGGGGTAGTATTCCAAGATGTTTGACACCAAACACGACATGTTTTGATGCAGCCATTCCAAAGTTAGCATTTACCGCGAGGATATAATGCACTTAAATAGTATATGGTTTAACCGCATCCACAAACAGCACCAGAGAATGGACTCTGAGAACTGCAGAGGGGCCCTGCTCATGCAGAGGCACCCCCTCACATAGAAGCCAAGCACCCTGCCCTCAGGATTGATAGGGCCTGCCTTAGGGGTGACTGATAGGTTTATATGTGTGTGCAGGAGAGATATAGGAAACCTATATCTCAGTGAGGGGTGCTAACACCACCTCACCCAGGCTGCAGTAGCAGGCCTGTGGTGTCAGATTTAGACTGCTTCCCAGGGGTGGCATAATATATGCTGCAGCCCCTGGTAGGCCTGTGAAGTACCTATGCCCTTGGCACCTAAGGTACCATATACTAGGGACTCATAAGGCACCACAGTATCCAATCACTAGTGCACCTAGAGTGCACTCCATGTCGTTTAGAGAGAACAGAGAGGCTGGGGCCCTGATTGGCAGGGACCCAGCCAGACTATAGCCAGAAACCAGTGCTAACATCAGAAAAAAAGTGGGGGCAACATAAGAGGCAGATCCTACTCTCCTACACACCCATTCGGTTTCTTTTTGCTCTGCAATCTTTTGAGTATTCTTTCCTTCTATGTTCTCAGTCAAAGCAATATACAACCATTCAGGTGATTTATACTTTGCATTCACTTTCCTTAACCTTCTTGTTTTGCGCAACCGTTTTCCACTTTGTTTTTCTTGATCTTTCTGACTTGTTATCTCATTTACTTGTTCTGCACTCTTGTCTCCTATTTTTATGAATTTATATCTCAATCTTCTCACTTCACCTGGCCAATTTTCTCCTTTTCTTGGTCTTTTTGCTTAATCTTCTCTTTCTTCTCTTTCTGGTTTCCAATTTCTTTTTCTTGTGTCTGATTTTGTACTTTCTTCTTCTTCACTTTCTTCAGATTTTGAATTGTCTCTTATTTTGAAACTTATTATTTCGCTTCCTTCATCAACTTGTGGTTTTGCTTTCTCCTTCTGTTCTCCTACTTCTGTCCCTCCTCGGTGTTCTTCCGAATCTATATCAGACTCTCTCTCTGCTTCTAAATTTCCCTGTACTTTTGTTTTACTATCTTTCCCTATTACTCCTCGGGGTTCTTCCAATTTTTCTACCTTACTTTTTGACACTTTCCCTTTCCCTTCTTTTATTATTGTTTTTGAAGGATCTTTACCACAACTTGTACTTGGTTGATCATTATCATCTTCTGGCTCAGGTTCTTCTTTTATTGTCTCAATTTTCCAATTTCTCTTTTTATTTTCTTCACTGTCTGACAAGTCTGTTCCTGATTCTGAACTAGTGTCTGATATTTCCAGATGTCGACTTACAGGTCGATCTTCAAGTTCTGGAATTCCAGTTATTTCTTCTTCTTCTGTTATTGTGCTCTCAAATGATTCGTCCAGATGTCGACTTTCAGGTCGATCTTCAAGTTCTGGCTCTCTGTCTATTTCTTCTTCGTTTTCTATTACTAATCCTGTGTCATATGTTTCCAGATGTCGACTCTCCTGTCGATCTTCAGTTTCTGGAACACTGATTGTGTCTTCCTCTACTTCGGATTCTGAACCTTCATCCAATGCTTCCAGATGTCGACTCACATGTCGATCTTCAGGTTCTGGAACTTGAATTGTGTGACTTGCATGGACCCAGTGCTTTACTCCTGCACACTTCACTGCGGTCGTTGTCACTAGGATTACTTGTCGTGGTTCATCCCAGCGAGGAATCAAACAATTTCTTCTTCTGTGGACCTTTATGCGGACCCAGTCCCCAGGATTCAGATCATGTGCTGGTTTTCTCTCAAGGGTAGTCGCATCCGATCCAACCTGATGAAACACAGAATGCACCACGTCAGCCAATCCTTTGCAATAATCCAATATCAGATCATCAGTTATAGTCAGCAGTTTGTTGACAGGTATGTGTGCTTGTCTCATTGCTCGTCCCATGATTATTTCATGTGGACTGAGTCCTGTCTTCTTCTCTGGAATACTCCTGATTGACATCAAAACCAGCGGCAGGGCATCTGGCCATTTGAGTCCTGTAGCTTGACAAATTTTTCCTAACCTATTTTTAATCGTTCCATGTATTTGCTCAACTATTCCAGAAGCCTCTGGTCTGTAAGCACAATGCAATTTTTGTTTTATACTGAGCGCTTCACAAATCAATTTAATTAGCTCGTTTTGGAAATGTGTTCCTCTATCCGTTTCAATCGTGACTGGAAAACCATACCTCGGAATGAATTCTCGCAGCATACGTTTTGCTACTGTGATTCCATCATTCCTTCTTGTTGGGTATGCCTCCACCCAACGAGAAAACAAACAGACAACCACTAGGACATATTTTAATCTGTTGCAAGGGGGCATCTCGACAAAGTCCATTTGTATTCTAGTAAATGGACCTCCTTCTCGTCCTATTGTTCCTAGGCTCACTACTGTTTTCCTTCCTGGATTTAATTGCTGACAAATAAGACATCTTTGACAAAGGCTTTCAGCGATTGCTCTGAATTTTGGGTTATACCAAGTTTGTCTGAAAAGTCTAATCATTGCATCTCTCCCAATATGAGCTTGTCCATGGTACATCCGTGCCATGTCAGAAATCATGCTATCAGGCATAACTGGTCTTTCATCCTTATAAACCCAAACACCATTTTCTTCCTGTTGTCTACATCCTGCTTTTATCCATGTATCTTTTTCATCATCATCTGCAGCTTCCTGCAACTGTCTCACTTCATCCCATGTTTCAACAATGTTAGTAAAGAGCAAAGGACAAGAAATATGCTCCCTCTCACGGCCTTTATTCAAAGACACCATGTTCTTGGCACAATACTGTGCCACTTCGTCGGCATATTTATTGCCAACGGTCATGTAATCATCACCCTTTTTATGTGCCTTGCACTTAACCACACCTATCTGTTTAGGCAGCTGAATTGCTTCAAGCAATCTTTTGACAAAATCTCCATTTCTAATGGGTGTTCCTGTTGATGTCAGGAAACCTCTTTGTGACCAAATTTGACCGTAGTCATGTACGACTCCAAAGCCATACTGACTATCAGTTATTATTGTTACTCTTTCATTCTTTCCCAGCTTACATGCTTGAATCAGAGCTATTAGTTCTGCAACCTGGGCAGACCTTATTCCTTTCAGACAAGATGCTTCCATTATGGCAGCCACAGTACAGACTGAATATGCTGCACTTAAGGTTCCATCACTCGTTCTTAAGCACGAGCCATCCACAAAATATACACAATCTGATTCCTTTAAAGGTTCATCTCGTATGTCAGATCTTGGTTTGGTACAGTACTCAAGCACATTCAGACAATCATGATCTACTTCGTCCAATTCAATTATACTTTCCTCATCAGGTAGTGATGTTGAAGGATTCACATTCATACATCTATCAATGGTCACATTTTCTGCACTTAGAATCACCTTTTCATACTTAGTCAGCCGACTATGTGTCATGTATTGGGTTTTGGTTCTTGTCAAAAGAATTTCCACTGAATGAGGTACAAACACTCTTAAAGGATACCCCATTACTATACCTTCACTTTGTTCCAAACTCACACAAGTAGCTGCAACTGCTTTCAAACATCCAGGCAACGCTTTTGCTATAGGATCTAAAACAGCTGAAAAATAAGCAATTGGTCTTTTCATAGTTCCATGTTTTTGCACCAAAACGGAAAATGCACATCCATCTCTTTCACTGCAATACAACTCAAAACCTTTTTCATAATCAGGCATTACCAAAGCCGGTGCTTCACACAACTTCTTTTTCAACTCTTTAAATGATTTCATTTCTTCGTCATTCAATTCAAAAGGATCCTTAACATCCTTTTTTGTCAATTTTTGTAATGGTTTAGCAATCAAGGAAAAACCACTTATCCATTGTCGACAGTATCCAACCATTCCTAAAAACATTCTCACCTCTCGCTGTGTCATTGGTGCTCTCATTCCTTGAATCATTTTTATTCTTTCAGTCGTCACCTTTCGTACTCCTTTTTCAATTTTATGGCCTAAATATTGGACCTCTTTTTGGCAAAACTGCAATTTTGAAGGGGACACTTTATGCCCACTTTTCTCTAGATGGTTCAGTAAAGCAATTGTATCACTTACACATGCTTCCTTTGTCTTTGACTCCACCAGTAGGTCGTCAATGTACTAAACCAATACTGATTTCTCTGGCATTTTCAAATCTTCCAATGATTTCTTTAGAATCTGATTAAAGATTGAAGGACTCTCTGTATAGCCCTGAGGAATTCGGCACCATGCCAAAATACGCTCTCCGAACCTGAATGCAAATAATGGCTGGCTATCTGGATGCAATGGTATAGAGAAAAATGCATGGCATAAATCTATAACTGTATACCATTCTGCTTCATGTGGAATTTGATATAGAATAACAGCAGGATTAGGCACTATTGGACAGCAAGGTACAACAATTTTATTTACCTTCCGCAAATCCTGTACTATCCTATATGTTCCATTTGGCTTTTTCAATCCCATTATCGGTGAATTACATGGACTGCTCAATATTTCTTTTAAAATGCCTTGTTCAATCATTTTGTTTATCACTGGCTTTATTCCTTCAATTACTTCTGGTGTCAATTTATACTGAGGAGTATTTGGGTAATTTGCTCCTTCCTTTACTGAAACTTTTACAGGGTCTATTCCTTTCATTAACCCTATATCTTCTCCTGTGAAATCCCACGCGTTTTCTGTCACAGTGTCTTTCAGTTCAATAGGCAATTTCTCTGCATCAAATACGGGAAAAGAACCATTCATTCCAGGTTCTAAATTTACCAGTGTCATTTTATACAACACATCTTCATCTGGAGTCTGAAATGCAATACCATCTGGTGTACAATAGATAGTGCAATTCATTTTGCACAACAAGTCCCTTCCCAATAGATTTACAGGACTACAATCACACACTACGAATTTATGCATTTCACTAAATGGACCAATTTTCACCTCAACTAATTTAGTAAGTGGCGTTTTAATTTGCTGATTCGCGACTCCTACAACTTGGATATGTTCACCTGAGAGAGGAAGATTCGGAATTTCCACTGATCTTACAGTAGAACGGGTAGCTCCAGTATCAACAAGGAATGTTACATTTGCACCATTCACTTCTCCATCCACAAATGGACCAGACTGATCTACCTCTAGAGTTGCGCCAAGCACGCACTCTTCTCCCTCCTCTAGGCACCGTCATGTACTTTCGTTCGGGTCATCCTCATCCTCACTCTGACGCATCCAATACTGGGAAATCGCAGCTGCCCTAGGCAACTGTGTTACCTGTTCTCCTCCGTAGAATCCTGTTTCTGAACTGTACTTCTGTGGATTTATATTCTTGGGAAATGGTGGTTGCGGCACCTGAGCTTGTTGAGCCACTACCTCATTCTGCATCTGTGGATTCAATGATGGGTTTTCAGTATTAGGTTTCGGTGGAAACTTACACTCGTTCCTCCAATGCCCCATTCTTCCGCAATTATGACACGGCCACTTTTTCTTTGCTTCATCTATACTCATTTGCCCTTTACCTTTACCTATATTAGGTCGGTATTTCACTTGTCCAGTTTCATTACTCTCATTACTAATTTGAGCTTCCTGCTTCTCTGCAACTTTCACTTGTGCCCACATGGCTTTCTCCTTCAATTTACGCTGTCTACTCTCAATTTCATCACTGCAATACTTAGCATACCTCAACACTTCATCGACTGTACTATTCTGCCAACAAATCATATGCTGCTTAATCATTTCACTTATCTCTGGTTTCAATCCAAACACAAACCTGTATACAAAATGACTCATGTCCTTCTCACTCAATTCCTCATAACCACTGTACTGCTTGAAAACCAACAACAATCGCTCATAATAAGCATGTACCGATTCTTTACTCTCCTGTGTAGTTCTATCTATTTTAACCCAATCTGTATCTTTTGGTGGAATTTTATTCTTCAAAAAGATAATCACTTGGTCATACTTCCGCATCACTTCAGGACCTGGAGCTCCTGTTTTTGGATCCCTTGGATATTCTACAGTTGGCCAATCAATGGTAATCTTACACTCTGTCCACAAATCAGCTGGTACTACTATGTCAAACAATCCATCCAAATCTATCCACAATACTTTTGAAACTTTCACGAATCTTTCTACTTGTCTGTACCATTCCACTGGCTTCTCTCTCAGTTTTGGAAAGTCATTAGTAAATGACAATATATCCTGTCTTGTCCAAGGAACATGCACATAACTACCACCTGGAGTTTCTCTCATTGGATACTCTCTTACAACTGGTTCTTTGTCTGTCACTGCAAAAGCAAAAGTTGCTTTGTCTGTCGTTTTCTCATTTCTTTTAGTCCACTTGCTTCTCCACTTATCCACATCACCCCATTTTCTCAATAACACAATTAACTCTTTTATCTGGGTTAGTCTTCCTGCCGTGTTCAAATTCTCAATGTCTTTTTCACAAAAATCAACTCTGTAGGGTTTCTGCAATGTTTTCAATTTTGAAAAATCAATTCCTAGTTCACTCGCTATTTCTTCTAACTTATCATGTAAATTTCTAGCTCTCCATGTCAAACTCTTGCACAAAAACATAACCTCTTCATCCTGATAATTCTTAAGCTTTTCCGTACCAATTGTCCCTAAAAGAAATTCTTCCATGTCAATCTTCAGCTTAATTACATCTAATGGTTTTTCTTCCGTTTCTTTTGTCTTAAATGCTTTCATCGATTCATTTAGTTCATCTGGAGTTGGACCTACTTGAGTATTATTTAACTCTATCCAATTACTACTTCTTTCTGGTGTCACTGATGCAGACTCAGTCACCATAGGCATTCGTTTTATTTCATTCTCATTTCTGGTCAAATTAACAGGCGAACTATGTCTGTAAACACTAGTCATGTCTTGAATAATCTCATTGTTTGGTTCTATTCTTTCTCTTCCTTTTTGTACATGTGAACTCATGGGAATCACTAGTGCACGTTCGTCAAGTTTCTGATTCTCAAATACCGGTATCACTGGACCTATTGTCACTGGTACAGTTACTGCTTCCGTATTCTTGGTCAATTCTCTTATTTTCTCAGTTAATTCTTTTGTCGTTTTTGCTAATTCCATTGCAGTATCATTTTCTGTTTCTTTATTCAGGGGAATTTTCAATTGCTTTTGTGACCTATTTATTTCATACCTATTTTCAGGCGTTTTATTCCTCCCAGTTTCCATCAGTGGTGCATTTGGTGTCACCACCACAGAACTCTGCTGGTATGGAGGTGGATTTCTATTTAAAATATATTCCAGCAATTCATCATCCGACTCACTACCTCCATGCATATACCTTTCCTTCTCTACATGTTTCTTTTTCTCCGTACATTTTCTCCTTGCCTCGTCCTCAACCGTAAAAGCTGGAAACAAACCTCCTGTCATGTTCGCACATCTCCAACGTTTTATTCTGTCCTCATGATTTATTCCCCACAATCTTCCAGGCATAAACTCATGATCTCTCATACCTCTGAATCTCTCTCGATCAAACATCTCATCTTCCCATTCCGCTAAAGCTTCAAACTGTGTCAGTCTAGGTCTAGGTTCTAACTGTGTCATCTTGTCTCTCAAATTCCGTAATACTGCTACGTTAAACGAACCATTTTCAGGAAAAGCCAATGTTCCATCGTTCTTGGTATATTTTGCCCAATTTTCTAACCAAATACACGTATGATATCCATGTTTCAGCATCATATGTGACGCTGCAGATTTCGGCGGAGGAATTATTTGTCCCTCTCTAGTCACTATTTTCTTGTCTTTCTTGAAGAAATTCTTAATTTTCTTCATCCACGACGTTTTCTCTTTTTCGTACCCATAATACGACATGATTCTTCGATTCGCTTTGCTTCTCAAAACAAACCCCAAACCTGCACGTATTTTCCACCAATCCTAGCGCGACTCACACCAACACGCCAATCAGAACAATTTTCGTCAGTTCTGTTCCTGTTCCATGTGACCAACGCACTGACCAATACTAGCGCGGCTTTTGTCTACGTCACCTCTACTCGTATTTCCTCGTGACCAGCCCACTGACCAATCCCAGCGCGGCTCTTTTTCCGTCACCTCTACTCTTGACCCCTCCTTTACAAAAATTATCGGCAATTTTCTTTTTCAAACCTTTCTGTTAGTTACGACATTTAAAACATCTCCATAGTCTGATTCGCTAAACAAAAGTGACAGCTTTGTTCATTTACACAAGAATCCTGTATTTCCAGTAGGCAGCGCTTACCTCTACCCTACCACAGAATTTTTCATTTGTCGATAAAGTAGCATCTACCTCACCCTTCTTTCAAACGAAAAGTAAACCCGTTTCTCTAGAGATTAACACATGGGGAGACCAACTCCTGAGAATCAAATCCAGAGTTTCACAAGAAAACGTAATTGTTATTTCCACACGCACAGAAAAATCCCTAAAATAACGCAACTTGCATTATTACCAAAATGAATTCAGACCATGTGAAAATTCCATGTGACTTCTCTTGCCACACGTGTTCCACTTCCTACATCCCAGAAGCGTGATGACTCACATATAACGCAACACAACTCAACATAAAGTGTTAGTCATAAAAACTAATCAAAAATCAATAATCAATAATCACCAAACTAATCTATAGAAACCATAACTCTGCTACCAAGAAATCTGATCCAGCGCACATTACAAAATAATACTCTCCAAAGTACCCTTTGGTTATCCAGGTATTAAAACCACATACACCACAACCATTTGACGATGGGGCCCATAACACCGTCTATTCACTCACCTTTTACTTCATTTATTCTTCCCTGGATAACAAATAAAAAATACTCTAAGAGAGTGATGACTTGCTGGAAAGAGTCGGTATACCTTTTAACATATCTGCATATTTATACTAAGGTATTCCGCTCATTGGTCGATGGACCAACTAGTAGGAATTAGTTAAGGGTGATTCAGACCAGCTCAATCACTTTAACATTTAAAATACAGTTGACATTTATCATTGAGCTAATGAAACACAGACTCTTTTGGTTTAAAGGTAAATAGTATTTATCTAAAATTTAGGAAGAACATGTATAATAATTCTATTTATTCAATTAAATCATTACATTTATCATCATAGAATAACAAAGAAATGAAATTAAAGTTGAAATGCATACCCATTCAGTTGAAAATACAGAAGTTGTCGCAGCAAAGGAAACACCAGATCACAGCATGAAATCCTCAATTCTAAATAAGCCACATATAGAGGCTCCTGTCTATAAACTCACTATCATTTAAAGTCAAAAGGAAAAGAATAAAGTTTAGAAAATCTAATGCTCAATAATAAAATGAACCGCAGTTATTCGCCCAGTCAGCATCAAAAATATTGTTTCTCCAAAATTAGCAGCATCTCCAGCAGCATAGCATCTCAAAAGTCAAGCATCAAAAGCATAAGTGCTCGTAAATGGAAAAATCATCAGTGAAGTTACCCCTCCCCAAGTTGGTCTTCTTATACCCTAATTCTAACGCGCTAACTAAAATGTTACATTCTCACTAGGAAACTCTCTCTCATTGGTTCGTTCAAGTCCGCATACATTTTTAATAATCTATTCAATTATATCAGTTTTCTCTGCAAAGTCGCATTCCTTAGTCCTTTCCCATACGTTTATAAAATTAGGCATCCGCTTCCATTCACCATCTGTACCTCTTTGGATACTTTTATTTTTCATTTGTCCTTTGTCCTTTCATTCAACGTTTGGGTTTTCAACTCCTCATGCCCTTTTGCCAGGTTCATAACTCTTCCCATCCGCTGCAGTCAGTTCAAATTGTTTCTTTTTGTTGCAGTTTTAATTCATCGATCCAATTCTTATGTTCTCCAAACTTCTTTGCTGACCATTCTTGGCAAACATCTCATTCTCAAAGTTCACACTAGCCTTGACCATACTTCTGTCTTAGCCTCTCCGCATGGCAACCATGTGACGTCTCCGCGCATGCGTATTCAAAACAATCAGCGGCCATTTTGTATCACTGTCTGACTAGGCGTTAAGCGTTTTCTAATTGAAGGAACCAGAATAGTATTAAAAACAAAGAAAATAAACCCTTTTGTTTCCCTCCCGACTTCTACGTACCCCAATTAAGTATTACCTAGCATAAAGCAACATATAAAGCCGTCCCTTACTTACCAAATCTTATTTTGCAACACCACGTTTATTTTTAAAGCACAAAATCATGCATCTTATTATCAGATTAATGCGCAATTAGTAAATTATGTGAGACACACAGACAATTATAAGTTCGTTATTTGGCATAGATAATTTGCATTGTTAACCCTTTCCCCTTATATATAACGTACAGTGTTGATTATTTCACATAAATAAACATGCTTAATTATTTTTACAAAAATGTTAGGAGGTTACATTGTTTCATTTACTCTGCTCCATCACATGTTACCCATGTGTTGACTCCCTGCGCATGCTCAGCACAGACTCTGCATGGTACCCATGTGTTTCCTCCCTGGGCATGCTCAGCACAGACTCTGCATCTTACCCATGTGGTTACTCCTTCCGCATGCTCAGCACGGACTCTGCATGTTACCCATGTGTTTCATCCCTGGCAATGCTCAGCACAGACTCTGCATGTTACCCATGTGTTTCCTCCCTGGGAATGCTCAGCACAGACTCTGCATGTTACCCATGTGTTTACTCCCTGGGCATGCTCAGCACAGACTCTGCATGTTACCGATGTGTTTCCTCCCTGACCATGCTGAGCACAGACTCTGCATGCTACCCATGTGTTTCCGCCCTGGGCATGATCAGCACAGACTCTGCATGTCACCCATGGGTATCCTCCCTGGGCATGCTCAGCACAGACTCTGCATGTTACCCATGTGTTTACTCCCTGGTCATGCTCAGCACGGACTCTGCATGTTACCCATGTGTTTACTCCGTGCGCATGCTCAGCATGTACTCTGCATGCAAACCATGTGTTTCCTCCCTGGGCATGCTCAGCACGGACTCTGCATGTTACCCATGTGGTTCCTCCCTGGGCATGCTCAGCACAGACTCTGCATGTTACCCACGTGTTTCCTCCCTGGGCATGCTCAGCACAGACTCTGGATGTTACCCATGTGTTTCCTCAATGGGCATGCTCAGCACAGACTCCGCATGTTACCGATGTGTTTCCTCCCTGGCCATGCTCAGCACAGACTCTGCATGTTACCCATGTGTTTACTCCCTGGGCATGCTCAGTACGGACTCTGCATGTTACCCATGTGTATCCTCCCTGGCCATGCTCAACATAGACTCTGCATGTTACCAATGTGTTTCCTCCCTGGCCATGCTCAGCACAGACTCTGCATGTTACCCATGTGTTTCCTCCCTGGGCATGCTCAGCACAGACTCTGCATGTTACCCATGTGTATCCTCCCTGGGCATGCTCAGCACACACTCTGCATGTTACCCATGTGTTTCCTCCCTGGGCATGCTCAAAACAGACTCTGCATGTTGCCCATGTTTTTAATCCCTGGCCATGATCAGCACAGACTCTGCATGTTACCAATGTGTTTACTCCCTGAGCATGCTCAGTGCGGACTCTGCTTGTTACCCATGTGTTTCCTCCCTGGGCATACTCAGCACAGACTCTGAATCTTACCCATGTGTTTCCTCCCTCCGCATACTCAGCACAGACTCTGCATGCTACCCATGTGTTTACTCCCTGCGCATGCTCAGCACATACTCTGCATCTTACCCATGTGGTTCCTCCTTCCGCATGCTCAGCACGGACTCTGCATGCTACCCATGTGTTTACTCCCTGGGCAAGCTCAGCACAGTATCTGCATGTTACCCATTTGTTTCTTCCCTGGCCATGCTCAACACAGACTCTGCATGTTACCGATGTGTTTCCTCGCTGGCCATGCTCAGCACAGACTCTGCATGCTACCCATGTGTTTCCTCCATGGGCATGCTCAGCACAGACTCCGCATGTTACCGATGTGTTTCCTTCCCTGGCCATGCTCAGCACAGACTCTGCATGCTACCCATGTGTTTACTCCCTGGGCATGCTCAGCACAGTATCTGCATGTTACCCATGTGTTTCCTCCCTGGCCATGCTCAGCACAGACTCTGCATGTTACCCATGTGTTTCCTCCCTGGGCATGCTCAGCACAGTATCTGCATGTTACCCATGTGTTTCCTCCCTGACCATGCTCAGCACAGACTCTGCATGTTACCCATGTGTTTCCTCCCTCGGCATGCTCAGCACAGACTCTGCATGGTACCCATGTGTTTCCTCCCTGGGCATGCTCAGCACAGACTCTGCATGTTACCCATGTGTACCCTCCCTGGGCATGCTCAGCACAGACTCTGCATGCTACCCATGTGTTTCCTCCCTGCGCATGCTCAGCACGTACTCTGCTTGTTACCCATGTGCTTCCTCCCTGGCCATGCTCAGCACAGACTCTGCATGTTACCCATGTGTTTACTCCCAGGGCATGCTCAGTACAGACTCTGCATGTTACCCATGTGTATCCTCCCTGGCCATGCTCAACATAGACTCTGCATGTTACCAATGTGTTTCCTCCCTGGGCATGCTCAGCACAGACTCTGCATGTTACCCATGTGTTTCCTCCCTGGCATGCTCAGCACAGTCTCTGCATGTTACCTATG
Source organism: Calotriton arnoldi (assembly GCA_963921515.1). Lineage (NCBI taxonomy): Eukaryota > Metazoa > Chordata > Amphibia > Caudata > Salamandridae > Calotriton > Calotriton arnoldi. Next base: position 16,026 of record CAWUFW010025050.1, on the reverse strand, counting down.
TGTATCCTCCTTGGGCATGCTCAGCACACACTGCATGTTACCCATGTTTTTCCTCCTTGGGCATGCTCAGCACAGACTCTGCATGTTGCCCATGTGTTTAATCCCTGGCCATGATCAGCACAGACTCTGCATGTTACCAATGTGTTTACTCCCTGAGCATGCTCAGTACGGACTCTGCATGTTACCCATGTGTCTCCTCCCTGGTCATGCTCAGCACAGACTCTGCATGTTACCCATGTGTTTCCTCCCTGGGCATGCTCAGCACAGATTCTGCAAGTTACCCATGTGTATCCTCCCTACACATGCTCAGCACAGACTCTGCATGTTACCCATATGTTTCCTCCCTGGGCATGCTCAGCACAGACTCTGCATCTTACCCATGTGTTTCCTCCCTCCGCATGCTCAGCACAGACTCTGCATGTTACCCATGTGTTTACTCCATGCGCATGTTCAGCATGGACTATGCATGCTACCCATGTGTTTCCTCCCTGGGCATGCTCAGCACGGACTCTGCATGCTACCCATGTGTTTCCTCCCTGGGCATGCTCAGCACAGACTCCGCATGTTACTGATGTGTTTCCTCCCTGGCCATGCTTAGCACAGACTCTGCATGCTACAAATGTGTTTACTCCCTGGGCATGCTCAGCACAGTATCTGCATGTTACCCATGTGTTTCCTCCCTGGCTATGCTCAGCACAGACTCTGCATGTTACCGATGTGTTTCCTCCCTGGCCATGCTCAGCACAGACTCTGCATGCTACCCATGTGTTTCCTCCCTGGGCATGCTCAGCACAGACTCCGCTTGTTACCGATGTGTTCCTCCCTGGCCATGCTCAGCACAGACTCTGCATGCTACCCATGTGTTTACTCCCTGGGCATGCTCAGCACAGTATCTGCATGTTACCCATGTGTTTCCTCCCTGGCTATGCTCAGCACAGACTCTGCATGTTACCCATGTGTTTCCTCCCTGGGCATGCTCAGCACAGTATCTGCATGTTACCCATGTGTTTCCTCCCTGACCATGCTCAGCACAGACTCTGCATGTTACCCATGTGTTTCCTCCCTGGGCATGCTCCGCACAGACTCTGCATGGTACCCATGTGTTTCCTCCCTGGGCATGCTCAGCACAGACTCTGCATGTTACCCATGTGTCCCCTCCCTGGGCATGCTCAGCACAGACTCTGCATGCTACCCATGTGTTTCCTCCCTGCGCATGCTCAGCACGTACTCTGCATGTTACCCATGTGCTTCCTCCCTGGCCATGCTCAGCACAGACTCTGCATGTTACACATGTGTTTACTCCCTGGGCATGCTCAGTACAGACTCTGCATGTTACCCATGTGTATCCTCCCTGGCCATGCTCAACATAGACTCTGCATGTTACCAATGTGTTTCCTCCCTGGCCATGCTCAGCACAGACTTTGCATGTTACCCATGTGTTTCCTCCCTGGCATGCTCAGCACAGTCTCTGCATGTTATCTATGTTTATCCTCCCTGGGCATGCTCAGCACACACTCTGCATTTTACCGATGTGTTTCCTCCCTGGGCATGCTCAGCACAGACTCTGCATGTTGCCCATGTGTTTAATCCCTGGCCATGATCAGCACAGATTCTGCATGTTACCAATGTGTTTACTCCCTGAGCATGCTCAGTACGGACTCTGCATGTTACCCATGTGTATCCTCCCTGGCCATGCTCAGCACAGACTCTGCATGTTACCCATGTGTTTCCTCCCTGGGCACGCTCAGCACAGATTCTGCAAGTTACCCATGTGTATCCTCCCTACACATGCTCAGCACAGACTCTGCATGTTACCCATATGTTTCCTCCCTGGGCATGCTCAGCACAGACTCTGCATGTTACCCATGTGTTTCCTCCCTGGGAATTCTCAGCACGGACTCTGCATGTTACCCATGTGTTTACTCCCTGGGCATGCTCAGCCCAGACTCTGCATGTTACCGGTGTGTTTCCTCCCTGGCCAGGCTCAGCACAGACTCTGCATGCTACCCATGTGTTTCCTCCCTGGGCATGCTCAGCACAGACTCTGCATGTTACCCATGTGTTTACTCCCTGGGCATGCTCAGCACAGACTCTGCATGTTACCCATGTGTGTCCTCCCTGGCCATGCTCAGTACGGACTCTGCATCTTACCCATGTGTTTACTACCTGGGCATGCTCAGTACAGACTCTGCATGTTACCCATGTGTTTATTCCCTGCACATACTCAGCACGGACTCTGCATGTTACCCATGTGTTTACTCCCAGGTCATGCTCAGTACAGACTCTTCATGTTACCCATGTGTATCCTCCCTGGGCATGCTCAGCACAGACTCTGTATGTTACCCATGTGTTTACTCACTGGGCATGCTCAGCATGGACTCTGCATGCTACCCATGTGTTTCCTCCCTGGGCATGCTCAGCACGGACTCTGCATGTTACCGATGTGGTTCCTCCCTTGGCATGCTCAGCACGGACTCTGCATGCTACCCATGTGTTTCCTCCCTGCGCATGCTCAGCACAGACTGTGCCTGTTACCCATGTTGTTCCTCCCTGGGCATGCTCAGCATGGACTCTGCATGTTACCCATGTGTTTACTCCCTGCCCATGTTCAGTACGAACTCTGCATGTTGCCCATGTGTTTACTCCCTGCCCATGCTCAGTACGGACTCTGGATGTTATCCATGTGTTTACTCCCTGGGCAGGCTCAGCACAGACTCTGCATGTTACCCATGTGTTTACTCCCTAGCCATGCTCAGCACGTACTCTGCATGTTACCCATGTGTTTACTCCCTGTGCATGCTCAGTACAGACTCTGCATGTTACCCATGTGTATCCTCCCTGGGCATGCTCAGCACAGAATCTGCATGTTACCCATGTGTTTACTCCCTGGGCATGCTCAGCACGGACTCTGCATGTTACCCATGTGTATCCTCCCTGGGCATGCTCAGCACACACTCTGCATGTCACCCATGTGTTTCTTCCCAGGACATGCTCAGCACAGACTCTGCATGTTGCCCATGTGTTTAATCCCTGGCCATGATCAGCACAGACTCTGCATGTTACCCATGTGTTTCCTCCCTTGCCATGCTCAGCACAGACTCTGCATGTTACCCATGTGTTTCCTCCCTGGGCATGCTCAGCATAGACTCTGCATGTTACCCATTTGTTTCCTCAATGGGCATGCTCAGCACAGACTCTGCATGTTACCCATGTGTATCCTCCCTGGGCATGCTCAGCACAGACTCTGCATGTTACCCATGTGTTTCCTCCCTGGGCATGCTCAGCACAGACTCTGCATGTTACCCATGTGTTTCCTCCCTGGGCATGCTCAGCACAGACTGTGCATATTACCCATGTGTTTCCTCAATGTGCATGCTCAGCACAGACTCTGCATGTTACCCATGTGTATCCTCCCTGCGCATGCTCAGCACAGACTCTGCATGGTACCCATGTGTTTCCTCCCTGGGCATGCTCAGCACAGACTGTGCATCTTACCCATGTGGTTCCTCCCTCCGCATGCTCAGCACGGACTCTGCATGCTACCCATGTTTTTTATTTATTTATTTATTTGAGTTTTATATAGCGCTGGCTAGACCCGGAGGTATCAGAGCGCTTTACATGAGGATAGTTACATAGGTTACATGTTACACATTGCTACAGAGGGTACATCAATTACAAGTTACATCCAAAGGTACATCAATTACAAGTTACATCTGATTGGTTCATGGCGTGTAGAAGGGTAAGAGGGTGATGTAAAATGGCGACAGGGAAGGAGATTAAGCGGAGAGTAGGCGCAAGGAAAAAACAAAGTAGGTAGGGGGAGAGAGATTCAGGGGGGAGAGGAAAGAAAAATGGGGGGCAAGCCAAGAATGAAAGGAGGGAAGAGGGGGGGCGGGGGTAGAAGACATAGCGAGGAGACGAGGAAGTAACTGTGTCCACTGTCCGATAATGGTAACATTCCCAACCTCCGCTGTGTGAAGAATCCCTTAACACTGTGGACTCTCTCAGAGGGGTGTCTGAGACTCCAGGGCATGAATGCTAGGATCCCTCCCCAACAAGGGGAGAAGGAGTGCTTTGGTAAGGGGCACATTCGAGGAGGCCAATTAAGGCCTTTTTCCGCTATGTGTGAAACCCTTAACACTGTGGACTCTCTCAGATGGGAATCTGAGACTCCGGGGCAAAAATGCTGGATCCCTCCCCAACAAGGGGAGAGGAGTGCTTCAGCCTGGGACGACTCCTGGTGGCCAACATCACTGGGAACAGCCCCGCCACCCACCGACCACGTACGCAACCTAGGGGTCATCCTCGACCCCACCCTCTCCATGACTAAGCAGGTCAACGCCGTTTCCTCATCCTGCTTCAACATCCTCCGAATGCTCCGCAGGATCTTCAAGTGGATCCCCACCGAAACAAGAAAAACAGTCACCCAGGCCCTCGTCACCAGCAGGCTGGACTACGGAAACGCCCTCTACGCAGGAACGACGGCTAAGCTCCTGAGACGGCTGCAACGCATCCAGAACGCCTCTGCACGTCTTATCCTCGACATCCCCCGACGCAGCCACATCACACCCCACCTGAGAGACCTGCACTGGCTCCCTGTCAACAAGAGGATAACCTTCAAGCTCCTCACCCACGCACACAAAGCACTCCACAACTCCGGACCAGCCTACCTCAACAGACGACTCAGCTTCTACACCCCCACCCGCCAGCTCCGCTCGACCAGCCTCGCCCTCGCCACAGTCCCCCGCATCCGGAAAACGACCGCCGGCGGCAGATCCTTCTCCCACCTCGCCGCCAAGACCTGGAACACCCTCCCCACCAACCTCCGACAGACCCAAGACCTACTGGCCTTCAGAAGACTCCTCAAGACCTGGCTCTTCGATCAGTAGCAGCACCACCCCCCTCTTCCCCCAGCGCCTTGAGACCCTCGCGGGTATGTAGTGCGCTTTATAAGTGACATGATTGATTGATTGATTGATTGATTGATTGGCAAGGGGCCCAAACATGGAGGCCGTTAAGGACAGTTGGGCGATAGGGGAGGACTTATACAGCAGGCAGGGGGATATGAGAGTAGGTACACTAGTACAGTCGCCTACTACCCTAGAGCAGCTAACGATGAAGGTAGAAGGGAAAAACCATGAAAATAAAATAAGTAGTCTGCCGAAATGAACATAGGTTAATCCATGTCAATAACCCTCATGGTCTAAAATGGGAGGGCTAGCAGAAAGGAGTGAGTTAAGGGTGAAAGAGCGTAGGCAGAGTAAGGAGATCGTGAAAACAATGGGAACAAATGATAGCAGAGGGGAGGGGAAGATGTGGCCCGGGGGAAAGTTCGGCCGCCATTTTAATGTCAGGCCGTACAGGCAGTCTTCAAAGGATGTGTTTCCTCCCTGCGCATGCTCAGCACGGACTCTGTATGTTACCCATGTATTGACTCCCTGGGCATGCTCAGCACAGACTCTGCATGTTACCCATGTGTATCCTCCCTGGCCATGCTCATCACAGACTCTGCATGTTGCCCATGTGTTTACTCCCTGCCCATGCTCAGTACGGACTCTGCATGTTACCCATGTGTTTCCTCCCTGGCAATGCTCAGCACAGACTCTGCATGTTACCCATGTGTTTCCTCCCTGGGAATGCTCAGCACGGACTCTGCATGTTACCCATGTGTTTACTCCCTGGGCATGCTCAGCACAGACTCTGCATGTTACCGATTTGTTTCCTCCCTGACCATGCTGAGCACAGACTCTGCATGCTACCCATGTGTTTCCACCCTGGGCATGCTCAGCACAGACTCTGCATGTCACCCATGGGTATCCTCCCCGGGCATGCTCAGCACAGACTCTGCATGTTACCCATGTGTTTACTCCCTGGTCATGCTCAGCACGGAGTCTGCATGTTACCCATGTGTTTACTCCGTGCGCATGCTCAGCACGGACTCTGCATGCAAACCATGTGTTTCCACCCTGGGCATGCTCAGCACGGACTCTGCATGTTACCCATGTGGTTCCTCCCTGGGCATGCTCAGCACAGACTCTGCATGCTACAGTTGTGTTTCCTCCCTGGGCATGCTCAGCACGGACTCTGCATGTTACCTGTGAGAAGTTGGCCTGGTATATGCTGTTCACTAGTGAAAGTGAACACCTTGCACCAGTACAATTCGACTCTTATGGTAGATAGGTTTAAGACAACCTTTAAAGAAAGCTATCCTAGTGGTAGCTGTGGAGAGCAGCCTTCAGGCTAAGTCTTGGAAGAATGTAAAGCAGCTTGTTTTACCACACAATCTCTTGAATCACCAAATGAAAAGACACCACACAGGTATATATATCAAATATATATGTATTTATTACTAAACAACTCTCTACTAATCTCTTTATGAGATTAGAAGTCAAGAACATATGCATAAATCAACATTTCACAATAAATTAAGCATAAATATGGCTGGGGCCCTAGGGGCGTACCAGACCATATACTAAAAAAGAGACTTAGGAACAACGACTTGCAAAGGGACAAGGCCTAGGGCCTTCAGAAGTGCTGGGGCCTCACGAAACCACCCAAGGCAGGTAAGTAAAGGACCCACGGGGGACGCGTGCAGTGAGTGAACACAGGCGAGGATCGCTGTTGACTTCAATGGGGCAAGTCGCGGTTGGAAATTAAGAGTTTAAGGGCACTTTGGGAGAACCTACAAGCAAGTCACTTACAGGGTAAGTAGTTCTAGGGCCAACACCCACAGGAGCACCGTAGTGCTGGAGTTACCTCACCCAGGGAAGCCGGGTGCATAGGTGTCCTTTGGTGTCGGGTCGCGGCGTCGTTTTCAATGGGAGCCAATGAAGACTTGCTGCTTGCGAAGATGGAAGAAGTGTCCGGTGGAATCCAAGCCTGGATTCGGAAGAAGGAAGACCTGAAAGCAGAGGGGACAGTGTTCAAAGTCACTTGGCAGTGACCTGGGGCACGGAAGATGGATGCCCACCGTCATCGGTCGATTCAGGTCGTTCATGGGTGTCTTGACTCTTCAGCGACGAGGTCCAGGAGGCGTCGAGGACAACCAGGAGCTGGATTCGGCGTGTCCCACAAAGTCTGCAGCTTACTGCAGTGTTGGCGACTCTATTGGAGCCAACAAGCCTTGGTAACAGCAAGTCTCAAGGGGAAGGCAAAAAGTCAGTGGTGCAGACCAGCAAGGTCTGTGGCACTCACCCAGCGAGGGTAAGTCAGGGCAGGCCTGGAGCAACCAGGGGAGTCCTTTGATTTTGTAGAAAAGTCTTCAGGGGACCCACAAGCCAGCTGGCAAGGGATCGCAAAGATGCCTCAAGAGGATTCACTCAACAGGGGCCCACGGTCACTCGGGACGGGGTAGGCCTCTGATCTTTGGAGGGATTTTTGCTGGAGGCTGGGACCACACGTGGTTCAAAGCACAGTTTCGTAGAACATCGTGAAGGGGTTCCACTTGACAATAGTGCACGGTACCCAGGGATTGCGGTTCCTCGTCACTCGTGGGGACCACTGGCCTCAGCTTCGCTGGGCACTCACGATGACCTTAAAGAAGTCAGGAAATCCTCTTCCTGGGCTGTAGGGACTTCAGCTTCGGCGGGAGCGGCGTAGTTTGCGACCGTCGTCATAGTTTTTGGTGCCTGCCAAGCAGAGGAGTCACTCCTTGACTCCAAGGGAGATTCTTCAGTCTTCCAGAGGTAGTGGAACGTCGAAGGTCCAGGATTCGTCTTCAGAGCATCGTCCAGGGATATCTAAGTTGCAAGGTCAAGGGTTCCCTATCTTATACTGTAAAGAAGGGAGGGACTAGCTTTATGACCCCACCTATGGGAGGGTCAGGGGAGTGGGTGGCTACACCCACTGCCCTTTGTCCAGTTTCGCGCCAGAGCAGGGGCAGGTAGCCCCTGAGCCGGTTTGAACTGGCATATGCACAGAGGAGCCTACTGCTCCCCCAGTGCAGGACTTCAAAGCACTCTAAGAGTGCACCCACCCAGCCCCAATACACTAAACCCTGTCTGGGAGGTGGTTACAACTCCCTGTGACAGGATGCCTTTTGTTGGGCTTCCTCCACTGCGAGTTTCGGTCATCAGCAGGAGGGCAGCCCAGTGTCTGTGACTGGTGGCATCCATTTTGTGATGCCAGGGCTCTTTAGGATTCTACCGTGTTTCCACAGTGGGTACATGTCTATCCCTCTAGAAGGGTGGAATCATACTCCCACACCAGTTACTGGTGTGGGGGTATGATTCCAAGGTGTTTGACACCAAACACGACATGTTTTGATAAAGCCATTCCAAAGTTAGCATTTACCGCTTAGATATAATGCACTTAAGAGTATATGGTATGGTTATATCACAGAACAGCTATAACGCAAAGGTTCCGAAAGCTGCAGAGGGGCTCAGCTCATGCTGGGACACCCTCTCACACCAAACCAAGCACTCTGCCTTCAGGATTGTCAAGGCCTGTCATAGGAGTGACTTACAGGGTTATATGTGTCTGTGTAAGGTAGATATAGGTAACCCATATCTGTTGTAAGGGGTGCAAGCACCACCTTACTCAGGCTGCAGTAGCCGGCCTGTGGTGTCAGATTTAGTCTGCTTCCCAGGGGTGGCATAATTCATGCTTCAGCCCCTGGTAGGCCTGTGAAGTACCTATGCCCTTGGTACCTAAGGTACCATATACTAGGGACCCATAAGGTACCACAGTATCCAATCACTAGTGCACCTAGAGTGCACTCCAAGTCGTTTAGGGAGAACAGAGAGGTTGGGGCCCTGATTGGCAGGGTCCCAGCCAGACTATAGCCAGAAACCAGTGTAAACATCAGAAAAAAAAGGGGGCAACATAAGAGGCAGATCCTACTCTCCTACACACCCCCCCCCAAATGCAGGGACACTAAACTAACCTTGACCAGTTGAGTCTTCGTGTTCTAAGTGGAAATACCTTGAGAGTCCATCTGCATTGGCATGTTGGGTCCCAGGTCTATGTTCCACTGTATAGTCCATCCCCTGTAGGGAAATGGACCACCTCAAAAGTTTTGGGTTTTCACCTTTCATCTGTTTAAGCCATAGGAGGGGGTTGTGGTCAGTCTGAACTATGAGTGAGTGCCAAACAAGTATGGCCTCAGCTTCTTCAGGGCCCACACCACAGCAAAGGCCTCCCTCTCTATAGCTGACCAACGTTTCTCTCTAGGGGTCAGCCTTCTGCTAATAAAAGCTACTAGCTGGTCTTGACCTTCATCATTCAGTTGAGACAGTACAGCTCCCACACCCAGCTCAGAAGCATCTGTTTGGACAATGAACTTTTTGGTGTAGTCTGGACTCTGTAAGATGGGGGCAGTGCACATGGCCTGCTTTAGGTCTTCAAATGCCTTCTGACAGCTAGCTGTCCACTGAACCTTTTTTGGCATTTTCTTTGAGGTCAGATCATTCAAGGGGGTCACTATAGATCCATATCCCTTCACAAACCTCCTATAGTACCCAGTCAGGCCTAAGAAGGCTCTCACCGGTGTCTGGGTGGTTGGAGCAACCCATTCCATTATGGTTTGGATTTTGCTCTGTAAAGGCTGAACCTTGCCCCCACCTACAAGGTGGCCGAGGTACACAACCTGACTCTGCCCTATCTGGCACTTAGTGGCCTTGATAGTGAGGCCTGCTTTCTGCAGAGCCTCCAAAACATTTCTGAGGTGGACCAGGTGATCCTGCCAGGAGGAACTAAAGACAGCAATATCATCTACATAAGCTGAGCAATAAGTTTCCATCCCTGCCAGAACTTTGTTCACCAACCTCTGAAAAGTGGCAGGTGCATTTTTCAATCCAAAGGGCATCACCACAAAGTGGTAGTGCCCACTAGGGGTCGAAAATGCTGTTTTGGCTTTTGCACCATCAGCTAACCTGATCTGCCAGTAGCCAGCTGTTAGGTCAAATGTACTCAGATACTTGGCTGAGGCCAAAGTATCAATCAGCTCATCTGCCCTTGGTATGGGATAGGCATCAGTCCTGGTGACTGCATTGAGGCCTCTGTAGTCTACACAAAACCTCATTTCTTTCTTACCACCCTGGGTATGAGGCTTGGGCACTAGGACTACTGGGCTAGCCCAGGGGCTATCTGAAGGCTCAATCACACCTAACTCCAACATTTTCTGGACTTCAGTCCTGATACAGTCCCTGACATGGTCAGGTTGCCTGTAGATTTTACTCTTGACAGGCAGACTGTCCCCAGTGTCCACCTCATGGGTGCACCAGGTAGTCTGATTAGGGGTCAGGCTAAACATATGTCTGTACTGCTGCAGAACTTGTCTGCACTCAGTTTGCTGATGGTCAGTGAGGCTGCTTGCCAAAGCAACACCATCTACTGACCCATCATCAGGGTTCTGTGAGAGCAGGTCAGCGAGAGGGTCACTCTCCTCCTCCTGTTCCTCATCAGTTGCCATGAGCAAGCCCATGTCAGCCCTGTCAACATATGGTTTCAATCTGTTGACATGGAGCACCCTCAGGGGGCTCCTGGGAGTTCCAAGATTCACCAGATAGGTGACTTCTCCCTTTTGCTCAACTATTGTATGGGGGCCACTCCATTTGTCTTGGAGGGCTGCTGGGGCCACAGGCTCCAACACCCACACTTTCTGTCCTGGCTGGTACACAGTCAGCACAGCCTTTGGTCATGCCAAGCTTTTTGTAATTCTTAGCTGGCCTCCAGGTTTTTGGTTGCCTTCTTCATGTATTCGGCCATCCTGGAGCGGAGACCAAGTACATAGTCCATCACATCCTGTTTGGGGGTTTGAGAGGTAACTCCCAGCCCTCTTTTACCAAACATAATGGACCTCTTACAGGATGCCCAAACAGAAGCTCAAATGGGCTGTAACCAACCCCCTTCTGTGGAACCTCTCTGTATGCAAACAACAGGCAGGGAAGAAGAAGGTCCCATTTCCGCCTAAGCTTCTCTGGGAGTCCTTTAATCATTCCCTTAAGGGTTTTGTTGAAACGTTCAACCAACCCATTGCATTGTGGGTGATAGGGGTGGTGAACTTATAAGTTACACCACACTCCTTCCACATTGCTTTCAAATATCCTGACATGAAGTTGGTACCTCTGTCAGAGATGACCTCCTTTGGGAAACCCACTCTGGAGAAAACTCCAATGAGGGCTCTTGCCACCACAGGGGCTGTGGTGGTCCTCAGAGGAATTGCCTCTGGGTACCTGGTGGCATGATCCACTACCACCAGGATAAATCTGTGCCCAGATGCAGTTTGAGGGTCAAGGGGACCAACAATGTCAATCCCTACCCTTTCAAAGGGTACCCCCACCACAGGTAGTGGTATCAGGGGGGCCTTTGTTGTGCCACCTGCCTTGCCACTGGCTTGGAATGTGACACAGGAGCGACAAAACTCCTTTGTGTCTTCTGACATATGTGGCCAATGAAAATGTGGAACAAGCCTGTCCCAGGTCTTGCTTTGGCCCAAGTGACCTGCCAAAGGGATATCATGTGCTAGGGTCAAGAGGAACCCCCTAAACTTCTGAGGTATTACCAACCTCCTGATGGCTCCAGGGGATGGATCTCTACCCTCAGAATATAGGAGTCCCTCGTCCCAATAAACTTTATGGGACCCACTAGCACTCCCAGCAGCCTCAGCAGCAGCCTGCTGTCTGAGGGGTTCAAGAGAGGGGCAGCACTGTTGCTCCTTACTCAGATCTTCCCTAGAAGGGCCCCCTGCCCCCAAGAACTCAACCTGATCAGGCTCAAGTTCCTCTGGGGCAGTTCCTTCCTCAGGATCTGCTTCTCCTCCCTCAAGAGGTGAATCTATGATCTGAGACAGAGGGGAAGGCACTGCCTTAACCCTACTGCTCCTCTTCTTGGGAAGCATCTGGTCGATTGTTCCAGGATCCAGAGCTGGTTCAGTGTTATACATTTTGGCTTGTGACCTGGTCACAGCAAATACCTCTGCAGGGATGCCTAACATCTTAGCATGAGTCCATAACTCTACTTCAGACGAGGCTGAAGTTTCTAGATCATTGCCCAATAGACATTCTACAGGGAGGTCTGCACTGACTACAACCTTCTTGAGGCCAGTTACCCCTCCCCAGGAGAAATTCACAACTGCCAGACTATGGTTGGTCCTGACATTGCTTGCATTGGTCACCTGGTACATTTCGCCCAGGATGATCTGTCCAGGGTCCACAAGGTCCTCTGCCACCATGGTGACACTAACACCTGTGTCCCTAAATGCCAAAGCCTGTTTGCCATTTATTACAGGCTGCTGTTTGTATTTGCCCAGATTACTGGGGCTCACTAGGAAGGACATATCAATGTCTCCATCACAAATCAGCAATGCCTGAGTGGGTACTCTGACTAGGCCAGAGTCCACTTCAGAACCCAGGGTCAACCCTACTACACCCTTATTCTGAGTACCACCTCCACCAGTAGCTGAGCTAGGGGGAACAGTTGCCTTAGGGGCAGGAGTGGTGGTGGTTTGGTCTTTGGACTTGTTACAATCAGAAGTCCAGTGCCCTTTCTGCTTACAGAATTTGCACCAGGGCTTCTTTTGGCCTTTTCCCTTGTTGGATTGTGACTCCCCACCAGATGCAGATTTTTGGGGCCCTTGTGAAGACTTCTGGTCTTTTGACTTATCCCCACCTTTCTCAGAGCCCTTAGAATCCTGCTTCTTTGTGTCACCCCCTTAGTTCTGGGTTTTCTGCCTCACCCTGGTTCTGACCCACTTGTCTGCCTTCTTTCCCAATTCTTGGGGAGAGGTCAGATCTGAGTCCACCATGTATTGATGCAACAACTGGTTCTGGCAATTATTAAGGATCTGTTCTCTCATCATTAGATTATACAATCCCTTGAAATCAGTAACCCTACTGCCAACCAGCCAACCCTCCAGAGCCTTGGTTGCACAATCAACAAAGTCAGTCCAGTCCTGAGTCTGTGCCTTCTGGGTATCTCTGAACTTCAACCTGTACTGCTCAGTGGTTAAGCCAAACCCATCTATCAGTGCACTCTTCAGGACTTCATAATCATCAGCATCCTCTTCTCTAACAGTGAGGAGCTTGTCTCTACCTTTATCTGAAAAGGAGAGCCACAAGATTGCTGTCCACTGCTTTTGGGGGACCTGCTGTACTCTGCAGGCCCTCTCCATAGCAGTTATCCACTTATGGATATCATCCCCACTCTGGTAGGGAGGAACAACCTTGCTCAGGTTCCTATGGTCCGGAATATATTCTCTGCCTCTAGGGACACTGTTGCTGCCACCAGGGGGTTCTAACCCCTCTTTTCTAGAAGCTCTCTGGAGCTCCAGGGCTTCTCTATCTAATGCCACCTGCTTGGTTTTGAGGGCATACCTTGCTTCCTAATACTGCAGCAGTTTGTACATTCTGTCAGAGGAGGTCTCTCTTCTTGGGTAGTAGGAGTTCCTCTGCTGGACAAATTCTCTGCCAGAGTGATAGGAGTGGTCAGATTCCCTAGAAAGGGACCTAGGCCTCTCTTCCACTCTGTCAGGTCTCTTAGGGAGAATTCCTCTGTCCTGTTCAGACCCCTTGGGGCCTGGCCCTTCAACCACAGAGTTTTGGTCATCCTGATGTTCATCATCTGACCCAGACACTGTAACTGACCCACTCACTGATTCAGACCTGTTAGACCTGTCAGCCCTAGGGTGGTCTTACCCTGTTTTTTTCCCTTTCTGCGCCTCATTTTTGCCACCATATTTTTACTGGACCTAGGTCTCCGGGCGCCTTGCCACTGCTGGTCAGTGCTGAGGTGCAGGTGCTCTCTCACCAAAGATGGCTGCCACAGGCCCCTGCTACTGCAGAGGGCCTTCCACACATACACACTAGTCGCCAGAGTCAGGCTGGGACAAGGGATACAGTAGCCATCCCGTCCCCGCCTCTGGGCCCCATAGCTAGGTAGGTGGAAGGTTCCAGAACCTTCCGGGCTGTGGGAGGAGTTACACTTTGCCGCCTTTGGGAGGGTCACCTGACCTAGGGGTATAAGAGGCTTGGAGGGAAAACCTGGAGTTAGTTAGGTTGAGGCACCGCTGAACCTGGGAGAACCTGCGCTGGAGTACAGACTTTAGGGCCTAGGGGGAGACCTACACTACTGCCGCTGACAGGGTCAAGGCCCTGCTGCCGTAAGATAGATGAGGAACGCCCACCACCCACTGATCTTGCCCAGTGTGAGGGGACCCAGGGAACCATCTCCAGCGTGCCAGGAGGCACATCAACCCCTCCAAGAATCACCAACTCACAACCCCCTGTTCATAAAGAGACTTTGCTGAATCCATGACCTGCAGAACCTAAAGTGAAAACCATTGAGAGGGGATCAGGAGGCGAGCGCTGCGTCCTAAGCGCTAGGCCTCCACCCCTATCTACCTATACAGACAGCTGGACTGTCCTCCAAGAACCATCCTTACACAGCCCGGTGCATAAGGCTGTCAGCGCGCCTGCGCTGCAACTCCAAGTGAGGAGAGAACTTGACCTCCCCCTCCGTCACTGACCTGGTGACCGGATCGCCGCCGCGGCCGCCGCTGCGTGAAGAGGGAGCTGAGGCAGGAAGACCTCTCCCCGTGCATAACTGTGGTGAGGGCGCCGTCCGCGCCCTCACCGAAACCCCAGAAGTCACCGCCGGGCCCGAGACCCCTGCCGCTGCAAGCGCGGCCAAGAATAACACCGTCGCAGCCCCCGAGGGCTGCGTGAAGTGAGCTGAGGCCTACTGCGGCCTCCAGGCCCGTGGACGCTGTTGCCGAGGGGCCGGGGACGCTGACCGCGTCACAGGTCGCGCCCCGAAAAGGCCGCGACGGGATTGGCCCGCCGGAGTCAATCGCCGGAGAAGAAGGAGAGGGAGGCGTCGCCTGGCAACCAACGAAGGCCGCGACGCGATTGGCCCAGCCGGAGCCAAGCGAGGCGACGTCAGAGGGCTCCACTGCCAGCGGGAGCCCCGGAAGAAGAGAAGACCGCGACGCGATTGGCCCAGCCGGAGCCAATCGAGAGGGCGTCCACGGGGCTCCACTGCCAACGGGAGCCCCAAGAAGAATCGCCGCCGCGCCAGGATTGGGCGCCGTCAAGAGCCCGCCTCCGCCCAGCACGTCCGGAGGTAAGGACGAACCTCCTGTGCCTTCGCGGGAAGCCGGAGCCGTCTGCAAGGACTGCCGGCTCCCGCTCAGAGTCCCCACTCTCTCCCCTGACTCCACGGGGGCCGGAGGAGTGGCATACCGGCCCCCAACGACGCAGCAACACAGCGAGAGGCTCCGTAGCCTCGTGAAGTAGAAACAGCGCCGGCCGGAGGGCCGTGAGACTCACGCCGGGCCCCGCCCCCACAACAAAGGGCTGGCCCGGAGAAGAGTCCGCCGTGAGGCCCCCGCAGCCAGCCACAACACCGCAGGTGAGCCCAGGAGGCCCCTAGGGCTCTAGGTTAAGCCCCTGGGGGCCGGGGGCCACGCATGAAGAGGGATTAAGGAGGGAGGGGCCTTTGATAACCTTTGATAATAGGCCAGGCACCTGGTGTAACCCTAGCCTAATATAACCCTCACCTCCCGGGGAGATAAAGGAGTCCCCCTTTTTGGTAGCCCCCAGCTGCTGGACATGTTGAGGGGTTCCCTGTAGGATTCCCTCCCGCCTAGTGTATCATAGGCTGTATAGAGTACCTAGGCCTACTGTATATATGTTGATGTATAAACCGTGTTGCGCCTGTTCTAGGCCCTAGTTGGTAAAGAGCACCCGAATGAGCAGTGGTGCTGTGATTTTAATGCGGCCTTTTAGTGGCCAGAATTGTGAAGGGTCTTTTTAAATGAACGCGCACTAGTTACCCGAATGTATAATTTGAATAATTGAATGCCATCTTGATCAATATAAAGGAACCTGATTGTTACTTATACAAGCCTGGTGTGGTGTCCGGTTATTGCGTCGCATTTCTGAGTTAATGTGAGAGTGTGCTGCACAACTGCCTTACACATTGCCTTCGCGTGCCTTTCCCCGCTTTGCGCCATGCTACCATAACGGTCTCGGTAACCCCGTTTCCAACATTGGTGTTCAGCGGTGGGATAAGGACTGGTATTTGTGC
>CAWUFW010025049.1:0-50525 GCA_963921515.1 Calotriton arnoldi | reverse complement strand
GTACATTTCAATCTATTCTTTATAAAGTAATTCACTTTTTAGAATGTATGCAATGAAATGCATTTATAACTGCAATCCTGTATGTATTTTAATTGAGTGAGGATTGATTGCACCCTTTCTGAGGTTTGCTCATGCACAACAGAGCGCATACACTAGTGAGTGAGGATTGATTTTGCTCCCTTTCTGGGGTTTGCACATGCACAACAGAGCGCATACACTAGTGAGTGAGGATTGATTGCACCCTTTCTGGGGTTTACTCATGTACAACAGAGCGCATACACTAGTGAGTGAGGATTGCTTGAACCCTTTCTGGGGTTTGCTCATGCACAACAGAGCCCATACACTAGTGAGTGAGGATTGATTGCACCCTTCCTGGGGTTTGCATATGCACAGACCACATACACTAGAGAGTGAGGATTAATTGCACCCTTTCTGGGGTTTGCTTATGCACAATAGAGCGCATACACTAGTGAGTGAGGATTGATTGCACCCTTTCTGGGGTTTGCTTATGCACAATAGAGTGCATACACTAGTGAGTGAGGATTGATTGCACCCTTTCTGCGGTTTGCTTATGCACAATTGAGCGCATACACTAGTGAGTGAGGATTGATTGCACACTTTCTGGGGTTTGCTCATGCACAACAGAGCGCATACACTAGTGAGTGAGGATTGATTGCACACTTTCTGGGGTTTGCTCATGCACAACAGAGCGCATACACTAGTGAGTGAGGATTGATTGATTGCACCCTTTCTGGGGTTTGCTCATGCACAACAGTGAGCATACACTAGTGAGTGAGGATTGATTGCACCCTTTCTGAGGTTTTGATATGCACAGACCGCATACACTAGTGAGTGAGGATTGATTGCACCCTTTCTGAGGTTTTCATATGCACAACAGAGCACATACACTAGTGTACCGTATCTGGGAGCTATGTATGCGTGCCTAATGCATTTTGAGGTGATGCGGACACCAGCATTAAAATGGGTTAGTCTAACGCCTGATGTGTGGTACTTGGAAGGGCTGTACACCCTCACATGCCTCCTTCACAGCAGGCCCCAGCTCTGGGGGTCTCCCTCAAGTAACTTTACACCCTCACACGCCTCCTTCACAGCGGGTTCCAGCTCTGGGATCTCCCTCAGTTAACTTTACACCCTCACACGCCTCCTTCACAGCGGGCTCCAGCGTCTCCCTCAGGTAACTTTACACCCCCACACGCCACCTTCACAGCGGGCTCCAGATCTGAGGGTCTCCTTTGAGTTACTTTACACCCTCACACACCTCCTTCACAGCGGGCTCCAGCTCTGGGGGTCTCTGTCAGGTAACTACACCCTCACACACCTCCTTCACAGTGGGCTCCAGCTCTGGGGGGTCTCCCTCAAGTAACTACACTGTCACACGCCTCCTTCACAGTGGGCTCTAGCTTTGGGGGTCTCTCTCAAGTAACTTTACACCCTCACACGCCTCTTTCACAGCGGGCTCCAGCTCTGTGGGTCTGTCAGGTAACTACACCCTCACATGCCTCCTTCAAAGCGGGCTCCAGCTCTGGGGGTCTCCCTCAAGTAACTTTACACCCTCACATGCCTCCTTCACAGTGGGCTCCAGCTCTGGGGGTCTGTCAGGTAACTACACCCTCACACGCCTCCTTCAAAGCGGGCTCCAGCTCTGGGGGTCTCCGTCAGGTAACTTTACACCCTCACATACCTCCTTCACAGCAGGCTCCAGCTCTGGGGGTCTCCGTCAGGTAACTACACTCTCACACGCGTCCTTCACAGCAGGCTCCAGATCTGAGGGTCTCCGAGTTACTTTACACCCTCACATGCCTCCTTCACAGCAGGCTCCAGCTCTGGGGGTCTCCCTCAAGTAACTTTACACTCACCTCCTTCACAGCGGGATCCAGCACTGGGGGTCTTCCTCAGGTAACTTTACACCCTCACATGCCTTCTTCACAGTGAGCTCCAGCTCTGCGGGTCTATCAGGTAACTTTACACCCTCACATGCCTCCTTCACAGCGGGCTCAAGCTCTGGGATCTCCGTCAGGTAACCTTACACCCTCACATGCCTCCTTCACAGTGGGCTCCAGCTCTGGCGGTCTCCCTCAAGTAATTTTGCACTCTCACATGCCTCCTTCACAGCGGGCTCTAGCTCTGGGGGTCTATGTCAGGTAACTACACCCTCACATGCCTCCTTCACAGTGGGCTCCAGCTCTGGGGGTCTCCCTCAAGTAATTTTGCACTCTCACATGCCTCCTTCACAGCGGGCTCTAGCTCTGGGGGTCTCTGTCAGGTAACTACACCCTCACATGCCTCCTTCACAGCAGGCTGCAGCTCTGGGGGTCTCCCTCAAGTAACTTTACACCCTCACGCGCCTCCTTCACAGTGGGCTCCAGCTCTGGGGGTCTCCCTCAAGTAACTTTACACCCTCACACGCCTCCTTCACAGCGGGCTCCAGCTCTGGGGGTCTCTGTCAGGTAACTACACCCTCACATGCCTACTTCACAGCGGGATCCAGCACTGGGGGTCTCTGTCAGGTAACTTTATACCCTCACATGCCTCCTTCACAGCAGGCTCCAGCTCTGGGGGTCTCCGTCAGGTAACTACACCCTCACACGCCTCCTTCACAGCAGGCTCCAGCTCTGGGGGTCTCCCTCAAGTAACTTTACACACTCATGTCCTTCACAGCAGGACCCAGCACTGGGGGTCTCCCTCAGGTAACTTTACACCCTCACATGCCTCCTTCACAATGGGCTCCAGCTCTGGGGGTCTCCCTCAAGTAACTTTACACTCTCACACGCCTCCTTCACAGTGGGCTCCAGCTCTGGGGGGTCTATCAGGTTACTTTACACCCTCACTCCTTCACAGCAGGCTCCAGCTCTGGGGGTCTCCGTCAGGTAACTTTACACCTTCACATGCCTCCTTCACAGTGGGCTCCAGCTCTGGGGGTCTCTTGTCAGGTTACTTTACACCCTCACATGCCTCCTTCACAGTGCACTCCAGCTCTGGGAGTCTCTGTCAGTCAACTTTACACTCTCACACACCTCCTTCTCTGCGGGCTCCAGCTCTGAGGGTCTCCGTCAGGTAACTTTACACCCTTTCACGCCGCCTTCACAGTGGGCTCCAGGTCTGAGTGTCTCCTTTGAGTTACTTTACACCCTCACACGCCTCCTTCACAGCAGGCTCCAGCTCTGGGGGTCTCTGTCAGGAAACTACACCCTCACACACCTCCTTCACAGTGGGCTCCATCTCTGGGGGTTTCCCTCAAGAAACTTTACACCCTCACATGCCTCCTTCACAGTGGATTCCAGCTCTGGGGTTTCCCTCAGATAACTTTACACCCTCACATGCCTCCTTCACAGCAGGCTCTAGCTCTGGGGTCTCCCTCAGGTAACTTTACACCCTCACACGCCTCCTTCACAGCGGGCTCCAGCTCTGGGGTCTCTGTCAGGTAACTACACCCTCACACGCCTCCTTCACAGTGGGCTCCAGCTCTGGAGGTCTCCCTCAAGTAACTACACTCTCACACGCCTCCTTCGCAGTGGGCTCTAGTTCTGGGGGTTTCTGTCGGGTAACTTTACACCCTCATGTGCCTCCTTCACAGTGGGCTCCAGCTCTAGGGGGTCTCCCTCAAGTAACTTTACACCCTCACACGCCTCCTTCACAGCGGGCTCCAGCTCTGGTGGTCTCTGTCAGGTAACTACACCCTCACATGCCTACTTCACAGCGGGATCCAGCACTGGGGGTCTCCGTCAGGTAACTTTACACACTCATGTCCTTCACAGTGGGACCCAGCACTGGGGGTCTCCCTCAGGTAACTTTACACCCTCACATGTCTCCTTCACAATGGGCTCCAACTCTGGGGGTGTCCCTCAAGTAACTTTACACTCTCACATGCCTCCTTCACAGTGGGCTCCAGCTCTGCGGGGTCTATCAGGTTACTTTACATCCTCACGCCTCCTTCACAGCAGGCTCCAGCTCTGGGGATCTGTCAGGTAACTTTACACCCTCACATGCCTCCTTCACAGTGGGCTCCAGCTATGGGGGTCTCTTGTCAGGTTACTTTACACCCTCACACGCCTCCTTCACAGTGCGCTCCAGCCCTGGGAGTCTCCGTCAGGCAACTTTACACTTTCACACGCCTCCTTCACTGCGGGATCCAGCTCTGAGGGTCTCCATCAGATAACTTTACACCCTTTCATGCCACCTTCACAGCGGGCTCCAGCTCTGGGGGGTCTCTGTCAGGTAACCACACCCTCACACACCTCCTTCACAGTGGGCTCCAGCTCTGGGGGTCTCCCTCAAGTAACTTTACACCCTCACATGCCTCCTCCACAGCGCGTTCCAGCTCTGGGATCTCCCTCAGGTAACCTTACACCCTCACATGTCTCCTTCACAGTGGGCTCCAGCTCTGGGGGTCTCCCTCAGGTAACTTTACACCCTCACACGTCTCCTTCACAGCGGGCTCCAGATCTGAGGGTCTCCGAGTTACTTTACACCCTCACACGCCTCCTTCACAGCAGGCTCCAGCAGTCTCCCTCAAGTAACTTTACACACTCACCTCCTTCACAGTGGGATCCAGCACTGGGGGTCTCCCTCAGGTAACCTTACACCCTCACATGCCTTCTTCAGGATGAGCTCCAGCTCTGCGGGTCGATCAGGTAACTTTACACCCTCACATGCCTCTTTCACAGTGGTCTCCAGCTCTGGGGGTCTCCCTCAAGTAACTTTACACTCTCACACGCCTCCTTCACAGCGGGCTCCAGCTCTGGGGTCTCCGTCAGGTAACCTTACACCCTCACATGCCTCCTTCACAGTGGGCTCCAGCTCTGGGGGTCTCCCTCAAGTAATTTTACACTCTCACATGCCTCATTCCCAGCGGACTCTAGCTCTGGGGGTCTCCGTCAGGTAACTACACCCTTACATGCCTCCTTCAAAGTGGGCTGCAGCTTTGGGGGTCTCCCTCAAGTAACTTTACACTCTCACACGCCTCCTTTGCAGTGGGCTCCAGCTCTGGGGGTTTCTGTTGGATAACTTTACACCCTCACGCGCCTCCTTCACAGCGGGCTCCAACTCTGGGGGTCTCCCTCAAGTAACTTTACACCCTCACACGCCTCCTTCACAGCGGGCTCCAGCTCTGGGGGTCTCTGTCAGGTAACTACACCCTAACATGCCTACTTCACAGCGGGATCCAGCACTGGGGGGTCTCCGTCAGGTAACTACACCCTCACACGCCTCCTTCACAGCAGGCTCCAGCTCTGGGGGTCTTCCTCAAGTAAATTTACACACTCACGTACTTCACAGCGGGACCCAGCTCTGGGGGGTTCTATCAGGTTACTTTACACCCTCACGCCTCCTTCACAGTAGGCTCCAGCTCTGGGGGTCTCCCTCAAGTAACTTTACACTCTCACACGCCTCCTTCACAGTGCGCTCCAGCTCGGGGGGTCTATCAGGTTACTTTACACCCTCACACCTCCTTCACAGCAGGCTCCAGCTCTGGGGGTCTCCGTCATGTAACTTTACACCTTCACATGCCTCCTTCACAGTGGGCTCCAGCTCTGGGGGTCTCTTGTCAGGTTACTTTACACCCTCACATGCCTCCTTCACAGTGAGCTCCAGCTCTGGGAGTCTCCGTCAGGCAACTTTACACTCTCACGCGCCTGCTTCACTGCGGGCTCCAGCTCTGAGGGTCTCCGTCAGGCAACTTTACACCCTTTCACGCCTCCTTCGCAGCGGGCTCCAACTCTGGGGGTCTCTTGTCAGGTTACTTTACACCCTTGCACGCTTCCTTCACAGTGAGTGAAAGAAGCAGGCGGGGATCACGTAGGTAAAATTAGGTGATTTATTCTGCAGTCAGTATGCGGATACAAAGGCACCCGGGACCGTCCAGCTGCCCTGAGGCCTGAAGGCGACTGACTAACGTTGCTAGGACACTCACAGCAGCTGTCAGGCCACGAGCGTGGAGCAGCCATCAAACATAAACAAAGCTCTTGAAAATTAAATGCATACAAGAAGAGTGTGGCCTTGTGACAGCACAAGACCCTCACTTTATAATGCATACTACAATATCTTCCCTTTAAACAGTGAGAGGAGTTGAGAGCACAGGGACAGGAGATGGGAGCACAGGAGATGGGGACACAGGGACAGGCGATGGGGACACAGGGACAGGCGATGGGGACACAGGGACAGGCGATGGGGACACAGGGACAGGCGATGGGGACACTGGGGCATGAGATAGGGTGACTGGGACAGGAGATGGGAGCACAGGGACAGGAGATGGGAGCACCGGGACAGGAGATGGGGACACAGGGACAGGAAATGGGAGCACAGGGACAGGAAATGGGAGCACAGGGACAGGAAATGGCAGTACTATCACAAATAAAGAGACTAGGGAGTGAGCCTTCTCTGACTCCCCTAACAAAACGTCTATAACCCACAAAGAGAGAAGGACTAACATGACGCCTGCCAGAGAGACGATACTTTATATCTCTGGCCCAAGAAATGAAGTAAAATCAGCAACACCCTGAGTTTAGAGAAAAGGAAGGGATAGAAGGGAAGTCCTTAGATTTTTAAATACTGCCCTTACCCACTAGTTAGCGGCATGCTTCATCATAGGGCCGCTTTTAGGCCCAGGTGCTGACCAACACAGTGGACGGAGTGCTGTTTTTTTTGGTTAGTGAGGTAAAGAGAAGAAGAAGATGGAAAAGTATCCCTCTTGAGGGATCACTTGTGCAGAAAAAGTGAGTTAAAACTGCCTCAGGAGGTTCCGCCTACATTCCTTTATTGTTGGACCACATTGACAGGATTAAAATAACAAAATGAGGGGTATCAAGGAGGAGCTACTACTCCATATCCCCCTCCAAATCTGCCAACAAGTTTCGACCAACTATCAATGTCCTTTCGGTCACTGGCCTTCTTCAGGGTACAGATCCCTCTCAGATTTTGATCTGTAGCACTCTGTAATCAATTGTTACCAAGTGGTTAACTTAATCTTACTTGTTTTCTTCATAACACAATTGTCATTATTATCTGTGAAAGAGAAATAATAATCGTGAGTAAATCCCAACTGCCTCCCTTATTTAATCTATAAATTCAAACTCAGTCAGGGACATAGGTGGATTAATCTCACAACCCAAGGTGTTGCCATAAATTCTTTTAAAAAGTAATTAAGATTTAAAACCATAAAATGCACCCAACACAGTGTGAGGCTAGGGACCAATCCATAATGAGTCCACTAGTGGACAACCCAATACACCATTTAGTGGGATATAGCTCCATAGTGTCGTACCCGAGTTTCATATTTATATTTCCGAACCCAGGACCGTCGTGGGGATTGCGCCCTGTAGTCACACACTGCAGGACAAAGCAGGTACTAAGCACAAAAGGCTCTGTTCCACAGGTGCTTGAACCTGTACTATTGGCCGGTTCTGTGCTACTCATTCCCCCAATTTCTTTCCACTGATGATAGTTCCCAAGTATTGGTGATACCATAGAAGGAGAAATGGACACAGTTCGCATGCCTCCCTCCCTCTGCTATCACACGCTTTTCAGACTACAACATCTCATAGGCAGGTTCATAGCTCTTTTGTCTTTACTTCCTGTCCTTAGTTCTGTCATCACTCCATTGCCCTGGTGCATTTAGGGAAATGTTTCACTCACCAATTAGGAGATTAATATGGCCAAATTTCAATCATTTGCCCATTATCCTTAAACAACATTCGACCTGTGCGGAGCCCCCATTGGGATTCCGATCGTTCGGCCATTATCCCTAATCTGCATTTGACCTGTGTCGAGCCCCTGTTAGGAATGGCCCGCCCATGGCCCGCTTACTGCGTCAAGGGTTGGTGTTGCCTAAACACGCCACTCCGTGTCCTCTGTTGTTATTGGACATGCTTGCCTCTCCGCAGTAAATGCTCCTTCTACCGGAAGCAAATCGTGCTTCCGGGGTCTGCCATAGGTCACGCACATCTAGACCCACAACCTCTCTCATTGTGGGGCAAACAGCGGCGGTCATTTTAGTTATGTTCCACCATCCACAGGAGTTGGTAGCACAGGGACATGAGATGGGAGCACAGGAGCTGGGAGCACAGGGACAGGAGATGGGAGCACAGGGACAGGAGACGGGAGCACAGGGACAGGAGACGGGAGCACAGGGACAGGAGATGGGAGCACCGGGACAGGAGTTGGAAGCACAGGGACAGGAGTTGGAAGCACAGGGACAGGAGTTGGAAGCACAGGGGCATGAGAGGGGAGCACAGGGATAGGAGACAGGAACACAGGGGCAGGAGATGGGAGTACAGGGGCAGGAGATGGGAGTACAGGGACAGGAGATAGGAGCACAGGGACAGGAGATGGGAGCACAGGGACAGGAGATGGGAGCACAGGGACAGGAGATGGGGACACAGGGTCAGGAGATGGGAGCACAGGGTCAGGAGATGGAAGCACAGGGGCATGAGATAGGGTCACTGGGACAGGAGATGGGAGCACAGGGACAGGAGATGGGAGCACAGGGACAGGAGATGGGAGCACAAGGACAGGAGATAAGGACACTGGGTCAGGAGATGGGAGCACAGGTACAAAAGAGGGGGACCCAGGGACAGGAGATGGGGACACAGGGACAGGAGATGGGGACACCGGGACAGGAGATGGGGACACAGGGTCAGGAGATGGGGACCCAGGGACAGGAGATGGGGACCCAGGGACAGGAGATGGGGACCCAGGGACAGGAGATGGGGACCCAGGGACAGGAGATGGGAGCACAGGGGCATGAGATAGGGTCACTGGGACAGGGGATGGGAGCACAGGGGCATGAGAGGGGAGCACAGGGGCATGAGAGGGGAGCACAGGGGCATGAGAGGGGAGCACAGGGGCATGAGATGGGGACACAGGGATAGGAGATGGGGACACAGGGACAGGAGATGGGGACATAGGGACAGGAGATGGGAGCACAGGGACAGGAGATGGGAGCACAGGGACAGGAGATGGGAGCACAGGGACAGGAGATGGGAGCACAGGGTCAGGAGATAGGGTCACCGGGACAGGAGATGGGAGCACAGGGACAGGAGATGGGAGTACAGGGTAAGGAGATGGGAGCACAAGGACAGGAGAAGGGGACACCGGGACAGGAGATAGGAGCACAGGGACAGGAGATAAGGACACAGGGACAGGAGATAAGGACACAGGGACAGGAAGGAGATGGGGACATGTGTTAGGTTGTGGAGATGGACGATGGGGCAAAGTGATATGAGATGAATACATGGGTTAGGTCCTGGAGGCAGGCCAGGGGTCACAGGGATAAAAGATGGGTACACAGGGACAGTAGATGGGGAAAACAGGGACAGGAGCTGAGTAAACAGGGACAGGGGGCAGGAGATGGGAAAACAGGGACAGGGTCTCTGTCTGCTGCACCCAAGATTTTAAAGACAGAGATATGGAGGCAGAGAGACTGGGGATGGGAGCACAGGGTTTGGAGATGGGTTCACAGGAACAGAAGATGTGGATACAGGGACAGGCAATGGGGACACAGGAAATAGGGACACATGGACAGAACACAAGGAAACAGCTCCCATTCCCTGTATGTCTGAGCTGGTGTCTGGAATGTGTGTCATATCCTGGGCTCCCATTTCCTGTATATCCGGGCTGGTGCCTGGAATGTGTGTCATATCAGTGCTTAGTTTGTAAAAAAAAAAAAAAATTAAAAACCAAAGTGCCAGGGCTCTAGTCAGGAGGCCTCTGTAGCTTGCACCACCCGTTGCCAATGACAGTACCTACATAACTACTAACCAGCACACTGCTCCAGGTGTGACAAGTGAGCCTATTCCAGGCCCTCAAAGCTATAAAAATAGCTTGGGCGGCAGGTGTTAGTTGTTTTTAACGCATACTGAATTAATAAACAATTGCTGTTCTGCTCATCTCAAAATTATACAAACAGCACCAACAAAGTGGCAGCTGTCATTAATGCTAGCGTCAACAATTAAGTGCAGGTGCTGAGCACCAGAAACCATTGGCTCAAGTGTAGCACTTTGTAATATCCTGTGCTCCCATTCCTTGTATGTCTGAGCTGGAATGTGTGTCATATCCTGTGATCCCATTACCTCATTGTCTGAGCTGGTGTCTGGAAAGTGTGTCATTTTCTGGGCTTCCATTCCCTGTATGTCTGAGCTGGTGTCTGGAATGTGTGCTGTATCCTGTGTGCTCCCATTCCCTGTATGTCTGAATTGGTGTCTGTAAATGTGTGTTGTATCCTGTGTGCTTCCATTCCCTATATGTCTGAGCTGGTGTATGGAATGTGCGTTGTATCCTGTGTTGTTCTATTCCCTTTATGTCTGAGCTGGTGTCTGGAATTTGCGTCTTATCCTGTGTGCTCCCATTCCCTTATGTCTGAGCTGGTGTCTAGAATGTGTGTTGTATCCTGTGCTCCTATTTCCTGTATGTCTGAGCTGGTGTCTGGAACGTGTTGTATCCTGTGTGCTCCCATTCCCTTATGTCTGAGCTGGTGTCTGGAATGTGTTTCGTATCCTGTGCTTCCATTCCCTGTATGTCTGAGCCGGTGCCTGGAATGTGTTTCGTATCCTGTGTGCTCTCATTTCCTGTATGTCTCAGCCGGTGTATACAATTTGTGCTGTATCCTGTTCTCCCATTCCCTGTCTGTCTGAACTGGTGTCTGGAATGCTGAGAGTGAAGAATGTAATAGAATGTTGGTGTGTGGTTGTAAGGAAATGAGGTGTATTACAAGGTATGGATGTGCGACCTCACCATGTAATACACTTACCAACCACTTCAGGACCAGTAGGTTCCGTTTCTTAAATGTTAGCTCAGGCCTGGGCAGCTGTGGCTCTGAGCAGCAAGGCTCACTCAAAGGAACACGTGTAAAGCATTTAATAAAGCACCAAAACAACTGAAGAAGAAATAATTGAGACACTCAACAAATCTGGCATCAATTTATAAAAATAAAGTAGATTTTATGTATTTCTAGAAACCACAATGAAAAAGCTCCACCGGAGGTTTCCAGAGATCACTTAATTTCAAAGAAGCATAGGCAACTCTAACTAGTTTGGCACTTAGAAGCTTTTTCACCAGAAAACTTAACTAGTTGTAATGCAGTCAGTTAGAGTTAATTTGGGCAACCAACTCCGGCAGGGAGCGAATCAGGGGGACCAGCAAGGTCCTCAGAAACAGTTACCTCCACAGAAGAAACAGTCTTCCCAAAGTTCCAGGCACTTTACCCTTGTTGCAATGGATTCCTATGGAAGTTGTCCTGAGTCTGAGGATACAGGATGCTAAAGATGCTCAAAGGTGGTGTGGATGCAATATGGTTGAAGGAGCTCTTCCTGCAGATGCTCCTCTGTCCCCCACTCCACGGGCTTGGTGAGGTGATCCTGGCCACAGCAGTCTACATCCCTCAAGGTCTTCTCATGTCTGGCAGAAGTCCAGTTGCACTGAACTGAAAGTTCTCCAGTGTCACGGTCAAATCCAAATCCTTAGCTGTTCTGTACCTTGACTTCTAGGCAACTAAGCTGCACTCCGACAACCCACCCGGGTCCAGCAGACTCTGGTGCAACTTCTGACAGTGGGGTTCTGGTCTTCGGTTCTGCACAGCGATGAGGAGCAGCGATCCGGGGATCTGGTCTACCTCCCACCCTTAGCAAACTTCTTTAGCTGTTGTGTCAGCTGACTCTTGGAGTCTCTTGCTCTGGCTGGGCTCGGAAAACGACTTCTCCACAAGCAGGACAAAGCAGGCACAGTTCTTTCCCCTTTGCTAGCCACTAAGTGCAGCAGATGAAGTTGGCATCGATGCAGTCTCTCTTCGCCAAAAACTTGGTGCAGTAATCCTTCTTCCAGTTCAGTCGAGATCAGAGTTCAGTGTGCTAGGGGTGCCCTGTTTATCTTCAGAAAATGACCTCATGGTAGGATGTTGTTGGTAGCCTGTGGGCTACCAGGCTTCTTCCCACCTGATGACCACTTTCTGGAAAGTGTGGTATCTGGCTACCGTAGGGTGCACCATTCTTCCCACTCCCAATATACCATATAGCTACGAAGTTGGTGGTATGTCGGAATAACTATAGCTGTGAAGGCAGCACATTGTAAGCATTCAGATAGCACGATAAATGTGTTATTATTGAAGGTGTTCCCCGATATTACCAGATTTTCTGCTACAAAGCTGTCTAATTACCCCAGGGTTAGTTAAATCTCCTCTCAAATTGTGAAGCAGAGGAAAGTTTGGCGAGTACGGCCTGTGCTTCCACACCAGTTTATGTTAAACAAAGGGATCACCCTTATAAACTTGGAAAACATGGAAAAAAGTGTCCCTCCAGAATTTGTGTGTCTCCTAAGTTCAGGAAGCACACAGCTTTGTTAAAATTTTAACAAAGCTGTGTGCGTTCCCTGAACTTAGGAGACACACAAATTCTGGAGGGACACCTTTTTCCAAGTTTAAAAGGGTATTTTAACAAAGCTGTGTGCTTTCCCTGAACTTAGCAGACACACAAATTCTGGAGGGACACTTTTTTCCATTTTTTCCAAGTTTATAAGGGTGGATCCCTTTGTTTAACATATATTGACTAGAGGAGGATGTATCCACCTCTTATGCTCTTCGAGCGCTACCTCTTCACTCCCCCTTTGTTTTGTTTGATCCACACCATTTTAGCCAGCTTATTCCATGCCCAGCAGGTGCATCTTACCGCATGGACTTCACCACATGGATGCCTGACCTTTTGCCACAGACTGGTATGCAGTGGAACAGGGGCCGCTAGTTTCACTTCAATGTCACAGTGTGGTGCTTGTCTAGTGTTGGGGAAGCAGTGATGGCCAAACTGTGCCTGGGCCGTAAGGTAATATGCTTTAAAGTTGGGAGCTCGAATCCCCCATGCTTGTATGGAAAGGGCATCTTGCTCCACGCTATTCAGGGCTGTCCACCTCCCCACACCGATTTTTATCGATGGAAAATATCCAGATCCAGCTTTATTTAGCAGGATCTGGATTTTCTAAAATAGGTACAGAAGCACCATCTTCAGAACGCACTTCCCCACCACGGATATCAGCACTTTGATCCATCTATCCGTTTAGTACTTTGGTCACGGACTTCCCATAGTTTTCACTAATTATTGTGGACAAATCCTAATAATACCCAACTCCCAGGTATCTTACAGGTTCCAATTGCCACCTCAGCGGTACCTGCAGCTAAGGGAAAGTTGTCCACCTGGTTAGGGGCATCATTGCTGACTTAGACCAATTGGTTTTTAATCCAGACAATTCCTCTAATATAGTTATTTAAGTAATTATAGGATGAAGATTACATGCAGGGTCATTGAGTAATAGCCGAATATTGTCTGCATACATCGAATGACCCTACGCATGCCTAATTTTAAGCCTCTGTGGTGGTGGATGAAGGTTGGCAAGTGGCTCTACAGCTAGGGCAAAGAGTATAGAAGAGAGAGGACAGCCTTGCCTGGTGCTCCTATGGATCGATATTGGAGAAGGCAATAAATTGTTGACCTTTATTCTTGCCTTCGAAGTAGTGTATAGTAGAGTTACCCATTTGAGCACAGCTTTGCACACTGCCATCTTTTCTATTAGTGTGAGTTAGAAGGGCCATTGTATGGAATCAAAATCTTTGTAGGGGTCTAAAACCAATGCAACTGCCTCAATATATGCATCGATTTGGTAAATAACCGCAAAAAGGGTGCTCAGGTTATCTGTGGTTGATCGCCCTGGAATTAAACCGGACTGTTCTGGCAGAACCAGGCAAGGCAAAAAAAAGGGGCAGTAACCTGTTACCAATAATTTTAGCTAGTATTTTATTGTCAACATTTTTAGGGACAATGGGTGGGATGATCATACCTATGTGGTGGCTTATCAGGTTTTTGTAATGTAATCACAATGGCTTCTCACACGGTTGGGGGTAGCGTACCGGTTTCAAACCTCATTGTACACTTCTAGTAGAAATGAGGAAAGTTCTGTAGCATATTCTTTATAAAACTCCACTGGGAGCCCGTCACCACCTAAGGCTGAACCATTTCTCATTGATTTTATAACAGACTTAATCTCTTGAGTAGTGATGGGGTGCACAGTGGCTCCCTTTGGACAGTTCAAGTCATGCCAGGATCGTCCTATCCAGATATGTACGTGTGCTCTCGGCAGGAATATTCGCTAATGCAGTGTAAAGTTCTGGATGAGAAAAATCTCTAAATTCCTGTAAAAAATCAATTGGAGGGGGAGGGGCTACAAACAGCCTCCCGGGTTTCTATTGCAACTATATCTGAAGCAAACCACCTGGTCGAATCACTCTGGGCAGTGTACAGCAAGTGTGTGCCCCCACACCTCCTGCACCACTGGGAACTAGTATGCTTATCTAGGAATTAAACTTCAGTGTCCCCTGCACCACAGAAATCCAGTATTTTTAGGCTCAATATAACTTTGTATTGGTTGGACTGAATGACTCCTGTATTCTCACTCTAGAGATGATATCTCTTGCTCTGGGCGTGACATTTTATCTGTCAGCGATCTTAATATCCTGTGACTTTATATGTGCATTCATTCCTAATAATGGATTTAAACAGTTTGTACAAGGCAACCGAAACCTGGTTTACTGTGAGGTGGGATAAAATTGCTTGGAGGTTTTCTGTTCAAAGACTGGGTCTGACAGCTCAGATAGTCGCAGCTGCTGCATTCTGTGCATTCCCACGCAGCTGTCGATGGTCAAAGCCATCAGAACCGGAAACTGATCAGACAAAGTCCTAGGTAAATGTGTTATAGTTTCACCCTAGCGCATCTCATCTCTAGATCCTAACCAGCAATCGATCCTGGACGATATTCCATGTACTATGGAATGCAATGTATACACTGTGGAATTGGGGCATTTAACTCAGTAAATGTCTAGCAGTATGCACTGGTGCATAATATCTCACAGACCTTCCCACATGCATGTTGGCTGAAACCGCTACCAGTGCTATCCAAATCAGCTTGCATTATAACATTAAAGTCTCCTCCTTGTATTCAGAGTGAGAAGAAGTGGCCACAAGCCTGTTCCTATTTTCAGTTATAAACAAACACAGGGTTGTCAAAGTTGGGGTCATACTTATTGAACCCAGAAACCTCTGCTCAACCACACACCGGCCCTATCCATGACAGAATGTGTCCGGAGGCCTGACCCACAAACCTGGTTTAACCAATATCTCCACTCCCAAAGCAAAGGAGGAATAGGAAGAGTAATAGAGGTACACACCCCATCTTTTGGCAAAATGATTTACCCCCACGGAAGCAGCATGCGTCTCCCGAAATAATGCAACATCCACTTTAGGTCTATTAAGGTAAGCAATCACCATCCAGGCCTTGTGGTGGTCATTCACCCCTCTCACATTCCAGAAAAGCAGCTTTGGCTTGCCCCAATTATATATGTTGTGTCTGCTGGTTTAACTCCATCTTTCTTCTAAATTTATCTGTCAGATCAGAAGTATTTCGGACATCGAAATCCTGTGCCACCTGTATTCTAGTAATATTCGCCCAAACAGCTCTTGCAGCAAACCTCTACCCACTTTGCCTTAGTAACCGTAGAAGAGCATTACAGTCTAGCCTCTGGGTTGCTAAACTGGCATCAATCACATTGTTGCCCACACATGTGATGCTCGGCAGTGTTAGATATAACAGTAGTGTTAGAAGCTTGTCCTTCTTGCATATCGATGAGAGATGTAACTTGCCTTGAGACTATGGGTGGTTATTCGAGGATTAGTAGCTGGTGAATTGAGGGTTAACTTTTCTAATCCAGACACTGTTTGAGTGCCTCCCTCTTTTAGAATCTTTACAGCACTAGAGCAAGCCTTGTTCACCGTGGAATTAACAACAGGTAGCCTTTCATAAACAAGTGAGGAGACGCTTGAATAGTTTTTAATAGTCTCTATCAAGTATCAATGTCTTTCTGGATGGTGAAACAATGACCTATTAATTGCCCACTTCAGTCTATTCAAGGATTGAGGATTTATCTCTGTATTCTCCCAACTGTGGCTCTTCGGTCACCAAATGGGCTCAATCACTTCAGTAATATTATGTTCATCATTTTTACTGTGTGGGAGCCCAGTCGGAGATCTGGCCGGATACGAGCGTGGTACAGCGCTTTTGCATTGGTCATGAAAGTTTATGATAATTAAGGCTCCCAGTTTTCCGTTTTTACTGATTTTTACCGATAAATACAGACAGAAAACAATGTGATTCGTTTGTATATATTTTTAAAAGCTAAAAATACTGAAAATTGTGCTTTGAATGAGTGACGTTCCATGCGGTCTGTTGAGAATTCCAAGACAAGAGATAAGCAGATAGACAGCATGGGAGGTTAGAAAATAGGTTAAAATAGCATTATATACAGGCATATGTTAAAATATATTTGTAGTAAATTGCTAATATTTACTTGGGGGTGTAGTATTTTGCTATATTTGACAGCTGAATTTGCTAAAACGTGACCGGTATCAAAGAATGCGTGCATGTTTATCAGTTAAACTAAATGTGGAAATGTACCAATTTTAAATACATTTACTTGCAAACCAATAAATATGGATGAATACTAATAGGAAGGACAAAAAATAAATATGGATAAATAGAGGCGGTGTAGTGTAGTTCCTATTTCCCTAATAGGCTCTGCGCATTGGAATAATATACCCTATAGGTTTGACATAGGACTAAGGTCAGTATGTCCCTATCGAGTATATTAAACTTAATTACTTTGTGCCAGCTAACTCAGAGGCCACAAGAAACTCCTTGTAAACAAGAAGGGAGTAGTTTCTGGCAACCGCATAAACATGACAACTTTGTTTCCCTTTAGAATCGGAACACTTCTCAGAATCGTGGAAACAACAGATAACAGTTTCACTCAGCTAATCGTGCATGCTTAGTTTCCTCAGAGTTACACAGAAAGAATAGACGGGTGTTTCAATAAAAGGATTTATTGAACAGTCTTGTTTCTCGTGTAAGAGATATGTGCTGTTATGATCACAAGTCAGAATGCAAGATATATAGTGTACAGCGTAAGCAGTAGAAAGAAATACTACTGCGCTAGCATTATCTTTTAGCATATATTCACGTACATAAATAACATGAGCTAAAAATGCGAGTACTCATACGATGCTTCTCTAAGCTAGTTCTACCCCAGTGTACCTAACCGAAGTGTAGTGAGGGTAAGAAGTAGGTGAAGTATTCTATAGTATGGTATGCTATAGTCTAGTATGCCAAGAGTCCCTCTAGGTTCTAGTCAGCTCCATACCTTGAGAATGAGAGAGGTGGGAATCTCCTTCCGGATCTCCGAACTCCAACACCCCGCGAAGGGAGTTAGAACACTGGAAGCTGGATTCTCTGCGAGCAGGGATGACAGCTTCTCTTCTCAGTGCGTCAGGCCGGGATACGGGCTCCTCTGAAGTCGAGGTCTCCTCTAACTTTCTTGGGCAAGGGAAGGTATATTTATACCTGGTCGGTGCCTTGGAATTTTAGCATTGACGTGAAGTCGGACAGAGGAAGACGTCAGGAATGAACCCTTAAGGTATAGCGGTTCATGCATAATAAATGAGTTCTTGGAGAAATCAATAATCCTATGCTAGGGGAACTCCCAAGAGCTTAAGGGTCTGGTTTCTAAGAACTCGTTGTGACGTTAGGGTGGACGGATGTCGGTGACCATGCGTGTATTTGGAGTGCACGGCTAATGACTAAATAAGGACTGGGATTCTATGACTATATAAGGGCAATGCGAATTGTGCCTATATAAGGACATGTTTCAGGAAAACCTATATACGGACACCTAAAGCGGAATACAACACCCACTCCACTTTCGAATGAACGATAGTACTAAATGCTAAACATGAAATGCTAAACATTAAATTGAGTACCACATGTTGCTAAAAACATTTCTAAAAGCATATTAAAAGAAGTTTTAAAAAACTGTTGCTAAACATATAATGCAATAGGTACTGTACATTTAAAGCATTTTTTCATTCTAGGCATTTATCATAAATAAAATGCAACCTGAATGAATAAACAGAAATATATACATATGATGAAATGGTTGACAAGTTTTCAAAAATCAAAGCCATTGCATATCATGGTATTAAATGACATTTTTAGACAAATAAGGTGATATTGTGTCCCTGGAAGTATTCAAAGAAGTCCATTTTATAAGAATAGTTCTACTTTAAGCAGATTGATTTGCCATGTATTTTCAAAAAATAAAGAAAAAGAAAAAAGTCAATTTTAGGAAGAGTTCCAAGTTTTGAAAATATGAAGGCCAAATTCATTGCGTCCCTGGTACACTGTGAGCCGAATCAAAGTCAGTGTATGGGTCTGGTGTAAACATGAAATCATCTATTTCTGTAGACAAAAGATCGTCTACCGTAGTCGGTGACAGTTGTTCAACCGAATTGCACAGAGATGTGAAGCATCGCCTTCAGCATTGGATGCCGCAGCAATGTTCGCGTCCGTTGTTACCTGTGTGTCTGTTGATCCATCTCGTACCTCAGCAGCAGCAGGAAGCGTCTGTGAGATCTCAATGAATGCCGTCATCAGGATTGGTAGCCTCTGGGGACAACACAGAGCATGGGCCGTTATCGGGTCCAGCAGAGTATCGATATCCATTGGCATGACTGATGGGAGTGTTAGACAGGTGTCTAGCACGCATTCTTCACCGCAAAGCAGGCAGCGTAGGTGCATAAACTGAACTAGGTTGTAATGTAGGAAATGGCTCTCCCAGTATATTAGTTCCTTTTTAATAGAGGAGCAACAGTGCAGATAAAGGGGTGATTCGTGAAACCCATTCACCCACATTGTCATGACCGGTTTGGCAACTCGTGATAAAATGTCACTCAAAGGGTCACACTTCTGTGAAGTAGGGAACAGGCAAGAGCCAGGCAGCACGGCTTCCACTCCAAGACATCTGTTACCAACTAATGTCCTGGACTGGAACCCGTGATAGAATACAAACATGCATTGCATGCATTACCAACTAATGTCCTGGACTGGAACCCGTGATAGAATACAAACATGCATTGGAAGCATTACCAACTAATGTCCTGGACTGGGACACGTGATAGAATACAAACATGCATTCCATGCATTACCAACTAATGTCCTGGACTGGAACCCGTGATAGAATACAAACATGCATTGCATGCATTACCAACTAATGTCCTACACTGAACCTGTGATAGAATAAAAACATGCATTCCATGCATTACCAACTAATGTCCTGGACTGGAACCCGTGATAGAATACAAACATGCATTACATGCATTACCAACTGATGTCCAGGACTGGGACCCGTGATAGAATACAAACATGCATTGCATGCATTACCAACTAGTGTCCTAGACTGGAACCTGTGTTAGAATACAAACATGCATTGCATGCATTACCAACTAGTGTCCTGGACTGGAACCCGTGATCGAATACAAACATGCATTCCATGCATTATCAACTAATGTCCTGGACTGGAACCCGTGATCGAATACAAACATGCATTGCATGCATTACCAACTAATGTCCTGGACTGAACCCGAGATAGAATACAAACATGCATTCCATGCATTACCAACTAATGTCCTGGACTGGGACCCGTGATAGAATACAAACATGCATTGCATGTATTACCAACTAATGTCCTGGACTGGAACCCATGATAGAATACAAACATGCATTCCATGCATTACCAACTAATGTCCTGGACTGAACCAGAGATAGAATACAAACATGCATTCCATGCATTACCAACTAATGTCCTGGACTGGGACCCGTGATAGAATACAAACATGCATTGCCAACTAATGTCCTGGACTGGAACCCATGATAGAATACAAACATGCATTCCATGCATTACCAACTAATGTCCTGGACTGAACCCGAGATAGAATACAAACATGCATTCCATGCATTACCAACTAATGTCCTGGACTGGGACCCGTGATAGAATACAAACATGGTTTGCATGCATTACCAACTAATGTCCTGGACTGGAACCCGTTGTAGAATACAAACATGCATTGCATGCATTACCAACTAATTTCCTGGGCTGGAACCCGTTGTAGAATACAACATGCATTGCATGCATTACCAACTAATTTCCTGGACTGGGACCCGTGATCGAATACAAACATGCATTGCATGCATTACCAACTAATGTCCTGGACTGGGACCTGTGATAGAATACAAACATGCATTGCATGCATTACCAACTAATGTCCTGGACTGGAACCCGAGATAGAATACAAACATGTATTGCATGCATTATCAACTAATGTCCTGGACTGGAACCCGTGATAGAATACAAACATGCATTGCATGCATTACCAACTAATGTCCTGGACTGGGGCCCGTGATAGAATACAAACATGCATTGCATGCATTACCAACTAATGTCCTACACTGGGACTCGTGATAGAATACAAACATGCATTCCATGCATTACCAACTAATGTCCTGGACTGGAACCCGAGATAGAATACAAACATGTATTGCATGCATTACCAACTAATGTCCTGGACTGGAACCCGTGATAGAATACAAACATGCATTGCATGCATTACCAACTAATGTCCTGGACTGGACCCCGAGATAGAATACAAACATGCATTGCATGCATTACCAACTAATGTCCTGGACTGGAACCCGGACTAGAATAGAAACATGCATTGCATGCATTACCAACTGATGTCCTGGACTGGAACCCGTGATAGAATACAAACATGCATTGCATGCATTACCAACTAATGTCCTGGTCTGGAACCCGTGATAGAATACAAACATGCATTCCATGCATTACCAACTAATGTCCTGGGCTGGGACCCGTGATCGAATACAAACATGCATTGCATGCATTACCAACTAGTGTCCTGGACTGGAACCCGAGATAGAATACAAACATGCATTGCATGCATTACCAACTAATGTCCTGGACTGGGACCCGTGATAGAATACAAACATGCATTGCATGCATTACCAACTAATGTCCTGGACTGGGACCCGTGATAGAATACAAACATGCATTGCATGCATTACCAACTAATGTCCTGGACTGGAACCCGTGATAGAATACAAACATGCATTGCACGCATTACCATCTAATGTCCTGGACTGGGACCTGTGATAGAATACAAACATGCATTGCATGCATTACCAACTAATGTCCTGGACTGGAACCTGAGATAGAATACAAACATGCATTACATGCATTACCAACTAATGTCCTGGACTGGAACCCGAGATAGAATACAAACATGCATTGCATGCATTACCAACTAATGTCCTGGGCTGGAACCCGTGATAGAATACAAACATGCATTACCAACTAATGTCCTGGACTGGGACCAGTGATAGAATACAAACATGTATTGCATGCATTACCAACTAATGTCCTGGACTGAACCCGAGATAGAATACAAACATGCATTCCATGCATTACCAACTAATGTCCTGGACTGGGACCCGTGATAGAATACAAACATGCATTGCATGCATTACCAACTAATGTCCTAGACTGGAACCCATGATAGAATACAAACATGCATTCCATGCATTATCAACTAATGTCCTGGACTGGAACCCGTGATCGAATACAAACATGCATTCCATGCATTACCAACTAATGTCCTGGACTGGGACCCGTATTAGAATACAAACATGCATTCCATGCATTACCAACTAATGTCCTGGACTGGGACCCGTGATAGAATACAAACATGCATTGCATACATTACCAACTAATGTCCTGGACTGAACCCGAGATAGAATACAAACATGCATTCCATGCATTACCAACTAATGTCCTGGACTGGGACACATGATAGAATACAAACATGCTTTGCATGCATTACCAACTAATGTCCTGGACTGGAACCCGTTGTAGAATGCAAACATGCATTGCATGCATTACCAACTAATGTCCTGGACTGGGACCCGTGATCGAATACAAACATGCATTGCATGCATTACCAACTAATGTCCTGGACTGGGACCCGTGATAGAATACAAACATGCATTGCATGCATTACCAACTAATGTCCTGGACTGGAACCCGAGCTAGAATACAAACATGCATTCCATGCATTACCAACTAATGTCCTGGACTGGGACCCGTGATAGAATACAAACATGCATTGCATGCATTATCAACTAATGTCCTGGACTGAACCCGAGATAGAATACAAACATGCATTCCATGCATTACCAACTAATGTCCTGGACTGGAACCCGTGATAGAATACAAACATGCATTGCATGTATTACCAACTAATGTCCTGGACTGGAACCCATGATAGAATACAAACATGCATTCCATGCATTACCAACTAATGTCCTGGACTGAACCAGAGATAGAATACAAACATGCATTCCATGCATTACCAACTAATGTCCTGGACTGGGACCCGTTGTAGAATGCAAACATGCATTGCATGCATTACCAACTAATGTCCTGGACTGGGACCCGTGATCGAATACAAACATGCATTGCATGCATTACCAACTAATGTCCTGGACTGGGACCCGTGATAGAATACAAACATGCATTGCATGCATTATCAACTAATGTCCTGGACTGGAACCCGTGATAGAATACAAACATGTATTGCATGCATTATCAACTAATGTCCTGGACTGGAACCCGAGATAGAATACAAACATGCATTACCAACTAATGTCCTGGACTGGGACCAGTGATAGAATACAAACATGCATTCCATGCATTACCAACTAATGTCCTGGACTGGGACCAGTGATAGAATACAAACATGCATTCCATGCATTACCAACTAATGTCCTGGGCTGGAACCCGTGATAGAATACAAACATGCATTACCAACTAATGTCCTGGACTGGGACCAGTGATAAAATACAAACATGCATTCCATGCATTACCAACTAATGTCCTGGACTGGGACCAGTGATATAATACAAACATGCATTCCATGCATTACCAACTAATGTCCTGGACTGGAACCCGAGATAGAATACAAACATGTATTGCATGCATTACCAACTAATGTCCTGGACTGAACCCGAGATAGAATACAAACATGCATTCCATGCATTACCAACTAATGTCCTGGACTGGGACCCGTGATAGAATACAAACATGCATTGCATGCATTACCAACTAATGTCCTGGACTGGAACCCATGATAGAATACAAACATGCATTCCATGCATTATCAACTAATGTCCTGGACTGGAACCCGTGATCGAATACAAACATGCATTCCATGCATTACCAACTAATGTCCTGGACTGGGACCCGTAATAGAATACAAACATGCATTCCATGCATTACCAACTAATGTCCTGGACTGGGACCCGTGATAGAATACAAACATGCATTGCATACATTACCAACTAATGTCCTGGACTGAACCCGAGATAGAATACAAACATGCATTCCATGCATTACCAACTAATGTCCTGGACTGGGACCCGTGATAGAATTCAAACATGCATTGCATGCATTGCCAACTAATGTCCTGGACTGGAACCCATGATAGAATACAAACATGCATTCCATGCATTACCAACTAATGTCCTGGACTGGAACCCGTGATTGAATACAAACATGCATTACCAACTAATGTCCTGGACTGGAACCCATGATAGAATACAAACATGCATTGCATGCATTACCAACTAATGTCCTGGGACCCGTGATAGAATACAAACATGCATTCCATGCATTACCAACTAATGTCCTGGACTGGACCCCGTGATCGAATACAAACATGCATTGCATGCATTACCAACTGATGTGGTGGACTGGAACCCGTGATAGAATACAAACATGCATTGCATGCATTACCAACTAATGTCCTGGACTGGAACCCGTGATAGAATACAAACATGCATTGCATGCATTACCAACTGATGTCCTGGACTGGAACCCGTGATAGAATACAAACATGCATTGCATGCATTACCAACTAATGTCCTGGACTGGGACCCGTGATAGAATACAAACATGCATTCCATGCATTACCAACTGATGTCCTGGACTGGAACCCATGATAGAATACAAACATGCATTCCATGCATTAACAACTAATGTCCTGGACTGGAACCCGTGATAGAATACAAACATGCATTGCATGCATTACCAACTGATGTCCTGGACTGGAACCTGTGATCGAATACAAACATGCATTGCATGCATTACCAACTAATGGTCTGGACTGGAACCCGTGATAGAATACAAACATGCATTGCATGCATTACCAACTAATGTCCTGGACTGGAACCCATGATAGAATACAAACATGCATTGCATGCATTACCAACTAATGTCCTGGACTGGAACCTGAGATAGAATACAAACATGCATTGCATGCATTACCAACTGATGTCCTGGACTGGGACCCGTGATATAATACAAACATGCATTCCATGCATTACCAACTAATGTCCTGGACTGGGACCCATGATAGAATACAAACATGCATTCCATGCATTACCAACTGATGTCCTGGACTGGAACCCATGATAGAATACAAACATGCATTCCATGCATTAACAACTAATGTCCTGGACTGGAACCCGTGATAGAATACAAACATGCATTGCATGCATTACCAACTGATGTCCTGGACTGGAACCTGTGATCGAATACAAACATGCATTGCATGCATTACCAACTAATGGTCTGGACTGGAACCCGTGATAGAATACAAACATGCATTGCATGCATTACCAACTAATGTCCTGGACTGGAACCCATGATAGAATACAAACATGCATTGCATGCATTACCAACTAATGTCCTGGACTGGAACCTGAGATAGAATACAAACATGCATTGCATGCATTACCAACTGATGTCCTGGACTGGGACCCGTGATATAATACAAACATGCATTCCATGCATTACCAACTAATGTCCTGGACTGGGACCAGTGATAGAATACAAACATGCATTCCATGCATTATCAACTAATGTCCTGGACTGGAACCCGAGATAGAATACAAACATGCATTACCAACTAATGTCCTGGACTGGGACCAGTGATAGAATACAAACATGCATTCCATGCATTACCAACTAATGTCCTGGGCTGGAACCCGTGATAGAATACAAACATGCATTACCAACTAATGTCCTGGACTGGGACCAGTGATAGAATACAAACATGCATTCAATGCATTACCAACTAATGTCCTGGACTGGGACCAGTGATATAATACAAACATGCATTCCATGCATTACCAACTAATGTCCTGGACTGGAACCCGAGATAGAATACAAACATGTATTGCATGCATTATCAACTAATGTCCTGGACTGGGACCCGTGATAGAATACAAACATGCATTGCATGCATTACCAACTAATGTCCTGGACTGGGACCCGTGATAGAATACAAACATGCATTGCATGCATTAC
Source organism: Calotriton arnoldi (assembly GCA_963921515.1). NCBI lineage: Eukaryota > Metazoa > Chordata > Amphibia > Caudata > Salamandridae > Calotriton > Calotriton arnoldi. Next base: position 25,153 of record CAWUFW010025049.1, on the reverse strand, counting down.
CAACTAATGTCCTGGACTGGAAACCGTGATAGAATACAAACATGCATTGCATGCATTACCAACTAATGTCCTGGACTGAACCCGAGATAGAATACAAACATGCATTCCATGCATTACCAACTAATGTCCTGGACTGGGACCCGTGATAGAATACAAACATGCATTGCATGCATTACCAACTAATGTCCTGGACTGGAACCCATGATAGAATACAAACATGCATTCCATGCATTATCAACTAATGTCCTGGACTGGAACCCATGATCGAATACAAACATGCATTCCATGCATTACCAACTAATGTCCTGGACTGGGACCCGTAATAGAATACAAACATGCATTCCATGCATTACCAACTAATGTCCTGGACTGGGACCCGTGATAGAATACAAACATGCATTGCATACATTACCAACTAATGTCCTGGACTGAACCCGAGATAGAATACAAACATGCATTCCATGCATTACCAACTAATGTCCTGGACTGGGACCCGTGATAGAATACAAACATGCATTGCATGCATTACCAACTAATGTCCTGGACTGGAACCCATGATAGAATACAAACATGCATTCCATGCATTACCAACTAATGTCCTGGACTGAACCCGAGATAGAATACAAACATGCATTGCATGCATTACCAACTAATGTCCTGGACTGGGACCCGTGATAGAATACAAACATGCATTCCATGCATTACCAACTAATGTCCTGGACTGGAACCCGAGATAGAATACAAACATGCATTGCATGCATTACCAACTGATGTCCTGGACTGGAACCCATGATAGAATACAAACATGCATTCCATGCATTACCAACTAATGTCCTGGACTGAACCTGAGATAGAATACAAACATGCATTCCATGCATTACCAACTAATGTCCTGGACTGGGAACCGTGATAGAATACAAACATGCATTGCATGCATTGCCAACTAATGTCCTGGACTGGAACCCATGATAGAATACAAACATGCATTCCATGCATTACCAACTAATGTCCTGGACTGGAACCCATGATAGAATACAAACATGCATTGCATGCATTACCAACTAATGTCCTGGGACCCGTGATAGAATACAAACATGCATTCCATGCATTACCAACTAATGTCCTGGACTGGACCCCGTGATCGAATACAAACATGCATTGCATGCATTACCAACTGATGTGTTGGACTGGAACCCGTGATAGAATACAAACATGCATTCCATGCATTACCAACTAATGTCCTGGGACCCGTGATAGAATACAAACATGCATTCCATGCATTACCAACTAATGTCCTGGACTGGACCCCATGATCGAATACAAACATGCATTCCATGCATTACCAACTAATGTCCTGGACTGGGACCCGTAATAGAATACAAACATGCATTCCATGCATTACCAACTAATGTCCTGGACTGGGACCCGTGATAGAATACAAACATGCATTGCATACATTACCAACTAATGTCCTGGACTGAACCCGAGATAGAATACAAACATGCATTCCATGCATTACCAACTAATGTCCTGGACTGGGACCCGTGATCGAATACAAACATGCATTGCATGCATTACCAACTAATGTCCTGGACTGGAACCCATGATAGAATACAAACATGCATTCCATGCATTACCAACTAATGTCCTGGACTGAACCCGAGATAGAATACAAACATGCATTGCATGCATTACCAACTAATGTCCTGGACTGGGACCCGTGATAGAATACAAACATGCATTCCATGCATTACCAACTAATGTCCTGGACTGGAACCCGTGATAGAATACAAACATGCATTGCATGCATTACCAACTGATGTCCTGGACTGGAACCCATGATATAATACAAACATGCATTCCATGCATTACCAACTAATGTCCTGGACTGAACCCGAGATAGAATACAAACATGCATTCCATGCATTACCAACTAATGTCCTGGACTGGGACCCGTGATAGAATACAAACATGCATTGCATGCATTGCCAACTAATGTCCTGGACTGGAACCCATGATAGAATACAAACATGCATTCCATGCATTACCAACTAATGTCCTGGACTGGAACCCATGATAGAATACAAACATGCATTGCATGCATTACCAACTAATGTCCTGGGACCCGTGATAGAATACAAACATGCATTCCATGCATTACCAACTAATGTCCTGGACTGGACCCCGTGATCGAATACAAACATGCATTGCATGCATTACCAACTGATGTGTTGGACTGGAACCCGTGATAGAATACAAACATGCATTGCATGCATTACCAACTAATGTCCTGGACTGGAACCCGTGATAGAATACAAACATGCATTGCATGCATTACCAACTGATGTCCTGGACTGGAACCCATGATAGAATACAAACATGCATTCCATGCATTACCAACTAATGTCCTGGACTGGAACCCGTGATAGAATACAAACATGCATTGCATGCATTACCAACTGATGTCCTGGACTGGAACCTGTGATCGAATACAAACATGCATTGCATGCATTACCAACTAATGGTCTGGACTGGAACCCGTGATAGAATACAAACATGCATTGCATGCCACACTCCATACCTCGCTCCAAGGACATGACATAACTTCAGTGTCGTGTTGTAAGTACACGTTTGAATGTCATGTATTGTGTATGCCCGAGGGGTGCCATAGGCGTCGTTAGACAGCTTGATGAAGGCTGCCACGGAGCGGGCGCTTCTGGGGACTCCCACGGTAATATTCCTGCATAAATTATGATGCACTTCATTCAAATGTGCACGACCCATCTGTACATAACGTCACATATAATCACAGTAAACACCAAAAACGCCACACTGAATACTCGGCACGTGGATTGACCCGCCCTCTGTTTGAAACAGTCCTTTAGCCCTTCTGTTTGGGCTGGGGGCGGGGGGGTTACGTTTTGGGGTGCTCTTCGGATCGGAGTAGTGCTTGTGAAGAGGATGCGGCGCAAGGGCCAGGAGCTGCCTACTTTAGACCTGGGGAACCTGGTTCGAGTCTCGGCGTGCCTCATCACTCCATGACCCTGGGCAAGTCACTTAAGTTGGCGAAATCTAAAACTGCAATAAATAAATACAAAAATGTGACACTTACAGGCAAAGTAGATCTGTGCATGCGCTAAGCCAAGTTACGAGTTATAATGGAGACCGGAAGTTGCACATGGAATGAGCCAGTTTATGGTTTAAAGAGACCGGAAGTTAGGATCTGCGAATGCCTAAGCAGTAGTGATGGAGGCACGGAGGTTTAGGGATCCGCGCATGCGCAGTGTGATAAGACATGGCAGTGGACAGCAGAGCGGCTGACCCCGAGCCTCTGCTGCAGACAGTAAAGAGCAGGAGGAAGTGCACGAGTTATCGTCGTGGTGCCGATTTTATGGATTTGGACTGCACTAATGACTCCTGAAAAAGACACATTTTGTAGCGCATCAACGGTTATATTGAGCGTGTTAAAGGAAAAATATTAAGACGCATAGCTGCCAAGGTTTCAGATTACTTGTGTGACATTTTCAGAATTTCAATGTAATTATGAGTGACATTCAACGACTATGAGTGACACTTTCTCGCGAGCAAAATCAAGCAATGAAGACGAGGGAAACATAAATACCAGAAATTACACCCATTTGAGCAATGAGAAACTTTAAGATTATCTTAAAACTGCTGCAAAGCACCAGAAATGGAAGGGCAGCTCTCCTCAACAGGCGCCAAAAGCAATACCACACCCTTCTTCGGCTTTGTCCCATGCACATACTCTTTCAAAACTCTTCTTCAAAAACGCCTCATACACTTGCGGAATCTCCTCTCATCCTACACTTTACACCTGCTTGCATCGCAGATAATGGACACCGCCCTCTCCTGTGTAAAATTGACATTCCATGATACAAAACCTTAAAAGAGTGATCTTTAAGACCAAACTTCTTCATGTAAACTATTGTTTTAACGGAGCAGCTGGTGTCTGGTACTGAGACCTGCACTACTTTAATTTAAAAGAAAGAGCATCAGCACTTCTGTAATACATTTAATGGGAGAGCAGCAGCACTTCTGTAATACATTTAATGGGAGAGCAGCAGCACTTCTGTAATACATTTAATGGGAGAGCAGCAGCACTTCGGAGGAGCGAATAGGTACTGTAGATAATAAGCAGCAGCACCTTTTCTATGTTTCCATTTAAAGTACTGCCTATAACATTTCATAGGTATACGTCATCCCTCCAACCGCATACATCACTATCAGCACCGATTGCTTGCCTCTTTTGGGAAGGCCACTTACCAACTTTCTGGTCTACAGGGTTATGCTAAATGGTGCTGGTGCTGCGCTGATAGCAGCTGGTGCTGGGCCTCACTTGACTTTGGAGGCGCAGTGCTGCATTAAACAGTTGCCAGTCTGCAGAATGCTCAGTCGCAGCTGCCACTTCGGGTAATTGACAAGTTACAGGCTCTGGTTTGTGCCTTTACATACAGCACAGAGCTCGTCTGGACGGACACAAGGACCCCACCATTCCCGCAACACACATGGAGCCAGGGCAGGCGAAGAAAGAATGATTTATTTTATTTACATCAAAGGCCGCCCAGACGGAATCTCTGCCTAGGGGCCAGGGCCGGTGAGACAGCAGGACTTTCAAACACTCCTGCCTGCTGCCAGTGTGAGCGCGAACTCCTGCAGAGCAGCACAGAGATCGCGCATGGACTGGAGGCCCTCGGTCAGAAGAACTCAAAATGGGATTCAAAATCAAGTCAGTGCTTTAAATCAGTAAATAAATCAATTAAGGGACATGTGAATGGAGCCTAACCCACCGCGGCACCACCCACGAGCCTGGAGAGCAGTGAGCAGAGCTACAGGCTCGGTGTTTGTCAGGCTCTTAGTTTTAAAACTATTTATGTACCTCAGTGAGCCACGCAGCCGCCTCTCCTTGATGACAGTCTGTGACCTCTCTTCTCCGAACAGGTCCGGTCGCAGGGCGGCATGAGGCACCGTGACCAATTCGGCACAGGCAGTCGTGCGAGCAGTGGCTGCCACTTAAACTACAGAAACAATTCGTAACTGCCGCCCGCTCGCACGGCGGCCCCGCCCGCCTCAGGAGTAACTTAACTTCCTGTCCCCCCCCCCAAGAGATAGACACACTGTTGCAGTCCTGACGCCATGTCACGTGAACGCAGCCGCCCCAGTAGTGAATCCAACAGCCTGCTAACACTCGGCAGCGCATAATGACTTCTGCGCAGTGTGTAGAGTGGTACAGTTCAGCCCATGTCTGTCCAGTGCTTAATTTGAGCCGGCTCTGCCACAGAAGCGCCAACCTGGCCAGCGTGTGGTCTGCTCTCCCGCTGCTTGCTCAAATGACTGCTACTTTAACATAATGTACCATAGCCCGGCGATCACAAGGAAGAAGCGGCAGCGCTATAATGCGTGACTTTGCATTTTAGTGCGGTGATGCGGATCACCGCACTAAAATGCGTTAGTCTAACGCCTGATGTGTGACACTTAGCAGGGCTGTAAGACGGGGCAGAGGGGGAGCACGGGCGGGGGGTGGTGCAGAGGTAAAGCTGTGTATGGGGTCCACAGGGTGGGGAGGAGCAGGGGTGATCAGGGAGCAGGCGGGGCGGTGCAGAGGTAAAGCTGCCTGTGTATGGGCTCCTCAGGGAGGGGCAGGGGGTGATGGAGCGTCTAGGAGTGATGCAGTGGTAAAGCTATGTATGGGCTCCTCAGGGAGGGGCAGGGGGTGATGGAGCATCTAGGAGTGATGCAGAGGTAAAGCTGTGTACAAGGCCTTCAAGCATGGGGAGGGGCAGGGGTGATCTGGGGAGCAGGCAGAGGTGGTGCAGAGGTAAAGCTATGTATGGGCTCCTCAGGGAGGGGCAGGGGGTGATGGAGCATCTAGTTGTGATGCAGAGGTAAGGCTGTGTACAAGACCTTCAAGGGTGGGGAGGGGCAGGGGTGATCAGGGAGCAGGCGGGGCGGTGCAGAGGTAAAGCAGTGTATGGGGTCCTCAGGATGGGGAGGAGCAGGGGTGATCAGGGAGCAGGCGGGGCGGTGCAGAGGTAAAGCTGTGTATGGGCTCCTCAGGGAGGGGCAGGGGGTGATGGAGCATCTAGTTGTGATGCAGAGGTAAGGCTGTGTACAAGACCTTCAAGGGTGGGGAGGGGCAGGGGTGATCAGGGAGCAGGCGGGGCGGTGCAGAGGTAAAGCGGTGTATGGGGTCCTCAGGATGGGGAGGAGCAGGGGTGATCAGGGAGCAGGCGGGGCGGTGCAGAGGTAAAGCTGTGTATGGGCTCCTCAGGGAGGGGCAGGGGGTGATGGAGTAGCTAGGAGTGATGCAGAGGTAAAGCTGTGTACAAGGCCTTCAAGCGTGGGGAGGGGCAGGGGTGATCTGGGGAGCAGGCAGAGGTGGTGCAGAGGTAAAGCTGTGTATGGGCTCCTCAGGGAGGGGCAGGGGGTGATGGAGCAGCTAGGAGTGATGCAGAGGTAAAGCTGTGTATGGGGCCTTGGGGGTGGGGAGTGCAGGGGTAATCGGAGGAGCAGGCTGGGGTGGTGTAGAGGTAAAGCTGTTTGGAGGGTCGGATGGGGTGGTACAGAGGTAAAGCTGTGTATGGGGTCCTCAGGATGAGAAGGGGCATGTGACCAGTGAGCAGGCAAGGGGGGTGCAGATGTGAAGCTGTGCATTGGGTCCTCAGGGTGGGGAGGGTCAGGGGGTGATCGGGGAAGCAGACAGGGGTGGTGCAGAGGACATAGGTTTTCGAATTGCGGTACCGGGCGGACTGATTGTACTCCACGCTGGGACATCTCATCAAGGATTTCGGATGTTGAATAAAACACTACCTATACCCATACAGTGGGGTTCTCCCAAGTTGCAGCATGCTTATGCGGAGGTATTTGCTTCTACCAGATATTTTAGGAGATTGATGAGCTTCCATTTGGCCTACATTGAGAGGTGTTTGGGCCTAAACTACTTGTATTTACATACAGGAATTTTCTCCATTTAATAACTCAAGCCCTGATGAAGTTCCTCCAAGGAACGAAACACGTTGGCTGAAGGCCATTTTAAAAAAACTGTCAGATTCCACCTTCCAGAATCCTCGGGATTGTGCTGATGCTCAAAGGGGTCCACCTCTCGACTGCCCCAAGTCCAGAATATAAATACACACGGACTAGTGAGATAGTCAAGCGAGGGAAGGAAAGGGTAGGAACAGCATGGAGGGAGACCGGAGGATGACAGTAAAAACACCGTAAATACCGAGCTCGCTTTTCTGATAACACAGTTAGGTGAAACGCAACTACATAAACAGCTGAAATGTTTGTAACACACTACCTGTAAAGTAAAAGAATGAGGGAGCGATACCAAAAGAGAGAAGAGGGTGGTTGCAAGCTTCCAGCACAACACTAATAGGAAGAGAAAATAAACATTGAAAGAAATACCTACACAACATTTGTCACTCTGTTAACGAGAGAGGAGACTTTCTTCCCCACCTACCCAAGGGTACATGTGGAATTGCCTGGTATGCAAAGCAGTATCTTTCTGCACACCCTCTTACGTCTCTCTCCTAGGAAATGAAATATAAAGAACAACCAAACGTGAAGAAAAAGAAAGTCAACGGTACAATCACTTTCTTGTACTATGCCTAAACGGAGCAGGCTTCGGTTTGTTCAGGTTCCACAATACCCAAAGCGACTCCCGTTTTCTTTCCTTAGTTATCTGCAGGGACAGTAGCAAAGTCTATAACCCTCAGTTAGTGTTAAGCATCAGCCCGCAGTAACTGTAGTCTGGCGCTGCTAAGGCAGCTTAAATAGTAGTCAAAAGTATAGCCCTGTCGGGCACGACCGTTCCCTAGTTAACTCTCGGTAGCTTACTCGCAGGGAATAGCCATACCATGCAGAGTAAGGATATTACTGACTCCCCGCATGAGACCACAGCAGAAAGCTGGGCACGCCAACAGGGAGTGTCAGGGAGACTATGTCCATGAAAGCACCAGGCGCTCCTCTGCAAGAGACCACAGCAGAACGTGCTGTCTCCACCAACAGAGGAGCGAGGAGGAAACAAATGTCACCGGAGGCGCTAATACGCTCCTCTGCAAGAGAATGCAGAATGCGCTGTCTCCACCAACAGAGGAGCGGCGGGGCACGCCTTACTTGACCGGCCACGAAAATACGGACCTCCAGAAATGCGTACAGACCGGTCCACAAAGGTGCCAATAGCACTCTTACCGCCTGTGCTCCTGCGGCTCTCAGAACTGCCACGGGAAATCCGCCTAGGATAATCGGCAGCGTCTGATCACACAGCTGCACTATATCCGGTTCCAGCGATGCGTCCGAGTCACGTGGGGCGTGACTCTCGCTACGTTTGCTGGGTAATGTAGTGTCTGGTACCTTCCTGGTTTGTAAAACAAATATTCCCTTGGGTTATGAAAGGAACAGATTATAAGGTTCAACTCACAACTAGGTCGTACCTCACAAGGCGCACAAAAATACAATTTGTCAAGGAAAATCCCACCTAATATTTGAATCAATTGCTAAATAGCACTGAAGTTTAAAAAAAAAAAATCTTTTATTATTAAAAAAATGGTTAAAATGTTAAAATTTCAATACACTTCCTATCTATCATAGTTTTATGCAAAGCAATTGATAAAAACAATTCATAAAAACAATAAATGTAAAATCCCCAATTACAATCAGTTTACACAATATGCTATGACATAAAAAGAGAACAATGGTTAGACAGTATACTTTGTCTTTCAAAGGAACATATCCTACGGGACAGTTTAGAAACCTGGCCTGGATACACTCATTTTCGTATCTGCAGGTCCAAATTTCCTTGGATTATGTACAATGATGCGTCGACGCATTTCGATGGGTTTGATTATTATTCCATCGTTATCAAGACAATAGTTAGTTCGTTTCTCTCTGTATTCCTTATTGTATAGCTTGGTTTATATGCCCTCTTGAGTCAAATTTTATAAGTGCGTTCAGTTCTTCTACTGATTAGAACTGTTTTCTGTTCGATTTCTCTTCAGTTAATGCAGATATCTGCTTAGTGCACTCGATGTACCTATACGTTCTAACTTCCTTTTGGCCGACCCGAGAGGTCGCTTCAATTTCCTGCCGAGTGGCTACTGTATTTCAATGCCTTAATTACGTATTCGCTTTCTTGTACACTCTCCCGTGTCCGTTCGTTCACGAGGGTAGAGGGGCTTTTTGATTCTACACCTCCTCTAACTTGTTGCACTGTTAAACTGCAGAGAATCACCAAACGAATGCTCCTCTTCGTGGGCGGGGAAAGTGCAGAGGTAAAGCTGTGTATGGGCTCCTTAGGGAGGGGCAGGGGGTGATGGAGCAGGCAGGGGTGCCGCAGAGGTAAAGCTGTGTATGGGGTCCTTGGGGAGGGGCAGGGGGGTGATGGAGCAGGCAGAGGTGCTGCAGAGGTTTATGGGCTCCCCGTGTTGAGAAGTGGCAGGAAGTGAGCAGGGAGTAGGCAGGGGGAATGCAGAGGTAAAGCTGTGTATGGGGTCCTCAGGGTGGGGAGAGGCAGGGGGTGATCAGGGAGCGGGCGGGGTGGTGCAGAGGTAAAGCTGTGTATTGGGTCCTCAGGGTGGGGAGGAGCAGAGGGTGATCAGGGAGCAGGCGGAGAGGTGCAGGGGTAAAGCTGTGTATGGGGCCCTCAGGATGGGGAGGAGCAGGGGGTGATCTGGGAAGCAGACAGGGGTGGTGCAGAGGACAATATCTGTTTGGTGGAGAGGTGTGGTGCAGCGGCCAGGGCAGCTGACTTCGGAGCACAGGGTTCACGGTTCGATCCCCGGCGGCAGCTCAGCACCATGTGACTCTGGGCAATAGCTCACTTAATTTCCACTACGGCCCCCAGCACCTTGAGACCCGTAAGGGTGAGTAGCTGCGTTATATAAAAACGGACTTACATTTTTTTTTTTTTTTGGGGTCCTCGGGGGTGGGGATGAGCAGGTGATCAGGGAGCGGGCGGGATGGTGCAGAGGTAAAGCTGTGTATAGGGACCTCAGGGAGGGCCAGGGGGTGATCAGGGAGCGGACAGGGGTGATATAGAGGTAAAGGTGTGTTTGGGGTCCTCAGGGGTGGGGAGGAGCAGAGGGTGATCAAGGAGCAGGCAGGGTGATGCAGAGGTAAAGCTGTGTATGGGCTCCTCGGGGAGGGGCAGGGGGTGATGGAGCAGCTAGGAGTGATGCAGAGGTAAAGCTGTGTACGGGGCTTTGGGGGTGGGGAGGGCAGCCAGGGGTAATTGGAGTAGCAGGCTGGGGTGGTGTAGAGGTAAAGCTGTGTTTGGGGGGGTCGGATGGGGTGGTACAAATGTAAAGCTGTGTTTGGGATCCTCAGGGTGGTGATCAGGGAGCGGCCGGGGTGGTGCAGAGGTAAAGCTGTTTAGCCGGGTCTGGTGGCTCAGTGGACTAATGCATCCACTGCAGGGGCCTGTGTTCAACCTCATGGTCACAGGTTAAAATCCCGGCGGGTCCACTCAGCCTTTCATCCATCTGAGGTCGATAAAATGAGTACCATTGAGTTGGGTAACAAACATCTGTTATTCAGCGCCAAGAGACCTATGGGTGAACGTGCGCTTTACAAATACACATTTTATGTTATGTTTATGGGGTCCTCAGGTTGAGAAGGGACATGTGACGAGGGAGCAGGCGGGGGTGCAGAGGTGAAGCTGTGTATGGGCTCCTTGGGGAGGGGCATGGGGGTGATAGAGCAGGCAGGGGTGCTGCAGAGGTAACACTGTTTATGGCCTCCCCGGGTTGAGAAGAGGCAGGAAAGTGAGCAGGGAGCAGGTGGGGGAGTGGGATGCAGAGGTAAAGCTTTCTATAGGGTCCTCTGTGTTGGGGAGGGGCAAGGGGTGATCAGGGCACAGCCGGAGAGTGGTGCAGAGGTAAAGCTGTGTATGGGGCCTTGGGGGTGGGGAGGGCAGGGGTAATCAGAGGAGCAGGCTGGGGTGGTGTAGAGGTAAAGCTGTGTTTGGGGGGTCGGGTAGGGTGGTGCAGAGGTAAAGTTGTGGTATGGGGCCTGCGGAGAGGGGCAGGGGGGTGGTGGAGCAGGCAGGAGTGGTGCAGAGGTAAAGCTGTGTATGGCTTCCTTGGAGGTGTGGTGATCAGGCAGCAGGCTGGGGGTGGTGCAGAGGTAAAGCTGTTTATGGGGTCCTCAGGGATGGGTAGGAGCAGGGGGTTATCAGGGAGCAGGCGAGGGTGGTGCAGAGGTACAGCTGTGTATGGGGTCCTGGGAGGTGGGGTGATCAGGTAGGGGTGGTGCAGAGGTACAGCTGTGTATGGGTTCCTCAAGGGTTGGGAGGGGCCAAGGGTGATCAGGGAGCAGGCAGGGGCGGTGCAGAGGTAAAGCCGTTTATGGGGTCCTGAGGGGTGGGGTGATCAGGGAGCAGGCAGGAGTGGTGCAGAGGTAAAGCTGTGTATGGCTTCCTTGGAGGTTTGGTGATCAGGGAGCAGGCTGGGGGTGGTGCAGGGGTAAAGCTGTTTATGTGGTCCTCAAGGGTTGGGAGGGACCGATGGTGATCACGGAGCGGGGGGGGCAGTCCAGAGGTAAAGATGCGCATGGGGTCCTGGGAGGTGAGTGATCAGGGAGCAGGCAGGGGTGGTGCAGAGGTAAAGCTGTGTATGGGTTCAGGAAGGACCAGGGGTTGGTCAGGGAGCTGGCAGGGGTGGTGCAGAGGTAAAGCTGTGTATGGGCTCAGGGAGGACCAGGGGTTGGTCAGGGAGCTGGCAGGGGTGGTGCAGAGGTAAAGCTGTGTATGGGTTCAGGAAGGACCAGGGGTTGGTCAGGGAGCTGGCAGGGGTGGTGCAGAGGTAAAGCTGTGTATGGGCTCAGGGAGGACCAGGGGTTGGCCAGGGAGCTGGCAGGGGTGGTGCAGAGGTAAAGCTGTGTATGGGTTCAGGAAGGACCAGGGGTTGGTCAGGGAGCTGGCAGGGGTGGTGCAGAGGTAAAGCTGTGTATGGGTTCAGGGAGGACCAGGGGTTGGTCAGGGAGCTGGCAGGGGTGGTGCAGAGGTACAGCTGTGTATGGGCTCCTCAGGGTGGGGCAGGCGGGAAGCAGGATTATCTGCTTCAAAGATGAAGCTGTGTATGGGGCCCTCAGGGTGGCAAGTAGCAGAGGGTGGTCAGGGAGCAGGAGGGGTGGTAAAGAGGTAAAGCTGTGTATGGGCTCCTCGGGTTGGGGAGGGGCAGGGGGTGATCGGGGGAGCAGGAAGGTCCAGTGCAGCGGTAAACCTGTGTATGTGCTCCTCAAGGAGGGGCAGGCGGTGGGCGAGGTATTGAGGGGGGGTGGTGTATTGGGTTCTTGGGTTGGGGAGAGGGATGGGGTGTTCGGTGGAGCAGCTGTGGGTGGTATGAGATAAAGCAGTTTCTGGGGTCTTCGGCAGTGGGGAGTACTTGATGTTTGTGTTGATGCTGAGATAGGATGCCCCACCCCTGCATTTTGCTGGTTTGTCCTGCAGTCCTGGCTCCTTTCCCCGGACCACACAGAGATACTGCCTAACACCCCTTATCCCACATTTTGTTTTCCTGCCACTTTTAATCCTGCCATTGAATAGCCCTGAATGTGTGAATGAATATTGCGCTGACTTCCTGTCCTGAGTGTATGCCCTTTGTGTTTATTGCTTCTGTAAAGCCTGTTGCAAAGTGCTGAGGTACTGTTATATCTGTGAGCAGAGGAAGTGCATGAGTTGCCCAGGATCACACAGTTTAAATCCGAATACTTCAACAGCTCGTCTAGGGTAGAAAGTGCTATAAATACAATTTCATTTCAAATTAGTAGACCCAAGACTGCTGCATACTGCTACTCACTGCAAAGGCTATACGTTTCCCATCATATCGCATTTTGGTAAATATACCACAAGACTAGGCACTTTTCCATTCCGCCATGTAACACCCAGTCCATTTTTTAACACATGCTTACTAGCAGATTTTTACTTTGATTCTAAATACTCCCTTTTTTGCCAAAAATGGAGCAGAGCAGTACGCTCAAACATTGATTATCCAAGACCACACAATTTGGCCAAATGGGAAGCCAGGGTGTAAACTGTGTCTCCTGGTTCCACATTTCTAACTAGCCCACAATTAGAGTGGCAGTGATTCCGATGGGAAAGCTAAAGTGCTGCCCTTCCCTGGGGAATGTCAGTGTTGTGGCCCTGGCCAGCTTTAGAATGCAGTGTTTGTTTACAGCATATTTCGATGAAGTGGGAAAACCGAGATTACCCCTCGCTAAAACATACCCACTGGACCAGATCCTGTGGCAGTCAGTGGTTACTGGACAGAATCTGTGGTATATACGGATACTTACTATTGGCGTTTCAAAGCTCAAGACTACTTTATTTCATTTGGATACTAGAGTTGTTCATTTTTTAAATTGTCTCAAAAGTTGCAATAGCGAACTGTCAAGACTTACTCAGGAAGTGGTAAATAGAGTCTGTAGGAATGACGCTCCCTCAGCTCAATCTCCAGCTGAGCTATGTTTTTTAAATGACTGATTTACAGGAGGATGATTTATAATGAAACAGAAAAATGAGCTGCATGACCGCTAGTCACGCGCTGCGAAACAAACATTGTCTGATGTCTCAGCACATGCAAAGTTTCAAGACATACTTGCTGTGACTGCAGACTCCCAAAATGTTGTGTGACGTGATAATGGAACGTTGGCCATGGTATGCAGAGGTTTAGCTGTGTTCTGTGGCCCACTCTTGCCGTCAGTGTTGTGGGGACCCAATCTACCCTCTCTGCATTGTTATGGGGAGGGTCAGAGACTCTGGGGATTCAGGGGCCGGAGGCTGGCTGCCCTAGGGTGATCTGAGCCCACTCCTGCCCGGAGTGCTTTGAGCACCTTCATTTGCCTGCTTCACTGAACTGTTCTTAGAGCTCTGTCTTCTATTGGTGTTGTGGGGCCCTGGGCAGGAAAATCTAAGTGATTTGGGAGGTCTAGTCCAAACATAATATAGGCCCACTGCTCACAAAAGCTTTTTTTCTTATTTTTCTAATCCCTTTTTCATCTCATCATGGCCTCAGCAGCGTTTGTGGTATCATTGCCCAACCCTCTTCCTGAGCCAGTCTACACCTGAGCCTGACTGATGCTAACAGTCTCTCTCTGGCTGGCCAGTTTCAGAGAAACAGAACGACTAACAACTTGAATAAGCCTGCTGCTTGTGGTGCATTGGTCTGTTGTCTCACCTATTGGACCTGTGCATACAGAGGGTGCTTTTTTTGTTCATTGCACTGCAGTCCCTGGTCTTTGAGGAAAATGCACTCTGAGTCAGGCGGCACTGGTCTGTAATCGCATCGGCCCAGCAGGGCTCTCCACAGATGGTGCAGTCATGAAAGGAGCATATAATACCGCTATGCACAGGACATTAGCACATGACCTGCCTGCCAAAAAAGCAGAAAGACTAGTGGCCCAACCAGGCCTTCTACCCACAATCGGTGGCGTTACACTGTAGTTAGTCTGTCAGAACCATTTTGTCAAACGGTACTGATGGGTGCTTTTATTCACTGCACTGCCTGTGCTGCGAGTGACAGGTATTCAGACTCAGTAGGCCCCAGGCTGTTATTGCACCACCTGGCAGCAGCTCCACAAGGATGATGCAGCCAATGAGGGACCACACCATACCAGTCTTTACCGCACAGTAAGTAACATCTGCTGAATAAAAGCAACACCTGTGCTGCTCGGCTTGGACTATGCTTGTAAGAGGTTAAAGCACTTGCTGAATCTAACCAGAACCAAAAAAGTATTTTCTTTAACTCTCAGTCTCAGGCAGGGGCCGAGCTGGCCAGACAATCTGCTCTGGCTCAAATTAACAGAAAGTAAACTAGTTATTTTCTTACTCTAGGCTTTGTGTGACTGACCTAATAGCTTAATGAGGGCTCTTCTTGAAAGGATGGGGACCCTGGGCCAGATCCCACTTTGCCCTTGCCTTAAAACATATCTGGCCCTGGGAAGTTATCATCTCTGCAGTGTTTAGAGCATAAGTGCTGGTGGGGCCCATTGGCTACTTTTTCTCTCCAGTGCTGTGTGTGGGTGGGGGGTGTAACCGACTGTGCCCCATGCCCCAGTCACTGGCTAGCCATCCTCCCTGTATGTCCCCTTGTATGTACTCTCCCTTTTGTGTGTGGCGATGCTGGCTGCCCGGTGTGTCCTTCTCTGTGCATTTGTTCTGTGGTGAATACTCTGCACTTCTCCCTGCGGCGCCGTGGGTGGTCTTGTCTGCTCTTCTCCATGCACTGTGGCGTGGGGCATTCGTAGCCCATCTCCATGGACTCTGCTGTGGGGCACTAGCTGTCCTTCTCCCTGTAGCGCTGAGTGGCTTGGTCTGTCCTTCGCCCTGCAGGGTTGTGGAACAGTGGCTGTCCTTTCTCTTGTAGTGGTTATCTGGGGCACTTGCTACCCTTTATGCAGTGCTGTGGGTTGCCTGGTCTGTACTTTTACCTGCAATGGTGTTGTGGTGCTCTGCCTGCCCTTCTCTCTGTAGCACTGAGGGTGCTCTTGTCTGCCCTTCTCCATGCTCTGTGGCATTGGCTGCCCTTCTTGATGGACCTTGCTGTGATTCACTGGCTTCTGTTGCCCCTACAGTGGTACTGTGGGCATTAGCTGTCCTCCTCCCTATAGCGCTGGGAGTGGCTTGGTCTGTCACCCGCCTTGTAGTGTTGTGGGACAGTGGCTGTCCTTGCACTTGCAGTGGTTCTATGGGGCACTTGCTACCCTTCTTTATGCAGTGCTGTGGGTTGCAGGGGTTCATCCGGACAAGGATGGTGATTGTTTCATGACGGGAGTACTTACACCCCTCAACTAATACTTCCAATTTCTGACTGAGACTGTTGGTGGTAAATGGAAGTGTAGGAGAAGGGGGACCGAGAAGTGATAAGGAGGGGGAGAAGAAAGGGTTCATTATGGAAGAGGGGATCACAGGGGATGAAGGAAGAGTGAGAGGGGATGAGATGTGATAAGGAGTGGAGCAGTAACCAATCAATCAGGGACTTGTGTAGTGCGACTACCCACTAGTGAGGGTCTTAAGGTGCTGGGGGAGGGGGGCTGCTGGTCGGACTGTGTGGAGGATCATTCGAAAAGCCAGGCCTTTAGGTGCTTCCTGAATTGGGTCAGCGATGAGGATTGCCTGAGATGCAGGGGTAGGGTGTTCCAGGTCTTGGCGGCGAGGTTGGAGAACTACCTTCTTCCTGTTCTCGTCTTGTGGATCCTGGGGACGGAGGCGGATTGGGCAGATCTTAGTTGTCTGGCAGGTATGTGGAATGTGAGGCGGTCAGGTATGCTGGTCCTTCTTCATGTAGGACTTTGTAGGTGTGAGTGAGGAGTTTGAAAGTGACTCGCTTGTGGAGTGGGCGCCAGTGGAGTTGTTGTAGGTGTTGCGTGATGTGGCTGGTGCAGAGGATGTCACATACTAGTCTGGCTGTGGCGTTTTGAATGTTCTGTAGTTTCTTGAGCTGTTTCTCAGTGACGCCGGTGACAAGTGCATTGCTGTAGTCGAGTCTGCTGGTGATGAGTGCGTGGGTGACCGTCTTTCTGGATTCTGTGGGGATCCATCTGAATGTCTTTCTAAGCAAGCTGAGCGTGTGGAAGCAGGCTGAGGAAACTGCGTTGATTTGGCAGTTCATAGCGAGTGATGAGTCAAGTATGATGCCGAGGTTGTGTGCGTTGTCCGTTGGGGTGTGGGGACATCCCAGAGCGGCTGGCCACCAGGAGTCCCAGGCTGAAGGGGTGAGTTCCAGGATGAGTATTTCGGTATAATCCTAGTTGAGCTTAAGGCAGCTGTCTTTCATTCAGGTAGCACCGGCCTTCTTTCCACTGTGGAAGTTGGTTCAGGCGGTTGTGAGTTCATTGGTGAGGAAGAGGATCAGCGGAGTGTCATTGGCGTAGGAGACGATGTTGAGTCCGTGGCTTCTGACGATGGCTGCGAGGGGGCCATGTAGACTTTGAAGAGGGTGGGGCTCAGGGGGGTACACCCTGGGGTACTCCACAGATGATGGGTTCTGAGAGGAACGGCGGTAGTCAAACTCGCTGAGTCCGGCCGGTGAGGAAGGAGCGGATCCAGTCTAAAGCCCTGTCATGGATGCCAGCGTCGTGGAGTCTTGTGATTAGGGTGCGGTGGGAGACGGTGTCGAAGGTGACCGAGCGGTCTAGTAGGATGAGGGCTGCAGTCTCGTCCTGGTCGAGGAGGGAGTGGATGTCGTATGTGGCAGTGGGGAGTGCAGTCTCTGTGCTGTGGTTGCTTCCTAAGCCGGATTGGGAGGTATCCAAGACGTGGTTCACTTTGATGAACTCTGAGAGTTGGGCGTTGATGGCCTTCTTTAGGATCTTGTCTGGGAAGGGGAGGAGTGAGGATCGGTCTGAAGTTCTTAAGGTCTGTCGGGTCAGAGGATGGCAGGCGGTTAATCTCGGCTTGTTTCCAGTTGTCGGGGAAGGTGGCGGTTTCAATGGAGCAGTTGGTGGTGTGGTGAAGCTAAGGGGGGGCAAGGGTTCATTGTGGAAGAAGGGATCACAGGAGATGAAGGAAGTGATGAGAGGGGAAGCAGGAAGGCAGGGGAAGAGGGAGAAGGAAGGGAGGTGAGAGGGCCTGCTTGCGGTGAATGAAGAGTGAGGGAAGAGAGGAACGAAAAGTAATGAGAGGGGAAGCAGGAAGGGTAGGTTATGTGAGAGGGCCTGCTGGCGGTGGATAAAGAGTGTGGGAAGAGGGGGACGAGAATTAATGAGAGAGGAAGCAGGAAGGATAGGGTATGTGAGAGGGGCCTGCAGGCATCGAATGAAGAATGAGGGAAGAGGGGACAAGAAGTGATGACTTATAGTTAATAACTCGCTGATTTTAAAATATCATCGTTGGCCTAATTAAGTGGTTTTCACCTCTGTATTTGCTCACCTCTGCGTCGTGGGGTATTGCCCTAGTTGCACATTGGAGAGACGGCTTTTCCCGGGTTCCCGCTTCCTCGGTCCGCCGCGGCTTGCCGTTTGAGCGGAGGGAAGAGGAACACACCTGCCTGATTTGCCTACAAGCGCACTTCCGGCTGGGTTAGCAGCCTAGTACACAGCAAGGTTTTCACCTATAAAAATCATTCGATGGGCTGGACGCGCAGCGGTGAAGGCTGCAGGTAGGAAGCTTTTGTTATTATACCCTGATTACCCTGATTTTAAACACAGTTAACATAGTTAATAACTCACTGATTTTAAAATATCGTCGTTGGCCTAATTAAGTCTTTTTCACTTCTGTATTTGCTCACCTCTTCGTCATGGGGTATTGCCCTATTTGCACATTAGAAAGACTGCTTTTCCAGGGTTCCCGCTTCCTCGGTCTGCCAAGCTTGCGGTTTGAGCAGTGGAAAGCGGAACTCACCTGCCTCATTTGCCTACAAGCGCACTTCCGGCTGGGTTAGCAGCCTAGTACACAGCAAGGTTTTCACCTATAAAAATCATTCGATGGGCTGATCTGTCTGCGCCCGTCCGCGCTCGGTCCGCGCTCAGCACCAGCCATGCTGCCGGTTACAAGCCAGACACCTTCGCTCAAATCCAAATTCCAATACACTAGGGACTTCTTAATGGACTCCAAACTGTAGGAAATGTCCGGGCCCGCTTTTTGATCCCCACTCAGCCCAGGGCGCAACACATTGCTCTTACTGTGGTCACACGTTTCAGCACTCTCTGTTGCCCACTGGAACGTCTTTGATCCCTTCTGTCTCTCCTAAAGGGGACTTGAGACTTTCGATATCGTGTGTACTTATTAATGCGAGGTCACTAATCAAAAATACTGTTGTTTTTCGTGAGTTTTTAGAAACCCATCAGATTGAAATAGCTTTTGTCACTGAAACCTGGGCTGATGCCTCTTCCGACCCAGACCTACGTCTGGCCTTACCGGCAGGTTTTAGAATACATACGGTCGACAGAGTGGGCAGGAAAGGTGGTGGCATAGCTCTGATTCTTAACTCCAGCTTCAAATCATGTATCAAAATGCTACCTGACAATGTAGACTGTGAAGCTATGGATTTTAAAGTTGAATTAGATGGCCAATACTCTCTTAATGGTATTCTACTTTATCGACCACCCAATACTAGAGCTCCATTTATTGATAGTCTAGGTCATCTCTTAACCTATACGGCTGATCATCCTGACTTTCTTATTCTTGGTGACTTTACTTGGCCGCGTATTTCTTCTCTTTGGTCCAAGAAGGCGCACATGCTGGCTAGTCTGCGCAGTCGCGCGTAGAACATGTCCACAGACTCTGTGTCCGACTGCGATGCCTGTCTGAACTTGAAACGCTCGAAATCAGGGTTTAGTTGAGGGTCGAAGTGCCTGTTGAGCGCGGCAACCGCTGCCTCATAATCGTCATAGTTTCCTGTGTTGGGCAGTGTTTCAAATAGATCGTAGATCTCTGCGCCGCCGTAGTATATGAGCCGCGACCTTTTTACGGTACTGTCTGTCTCTCTGGTACCCTTGAAGTAGTGGTTCAAGCGTCCAATCCACGCTTTCCATCGTGGGACCGCCGTGGCAGGGTCAGCGGTTTTGTTGAAGGGCAACAGTGGGGAGACGACCGTGTGACTGTGTCCTGGGGGTGGTGCGTTGGCACCCCTGTGTGGATTGTCCACTTCTGCCTGCTGGCCGGCTGCGCCTGCTGTGGCCGGCGTGCTCATGGCGTGGGCGCGCTTGGGCGCGGTTGCAGTGGCGCAGCTTCGGCGCTAGGGGTCCTGGATGTAGGGCGTGGGCCGGCGCGTGGCCACGTGTGTGTCGGGCCTGGGGAGGCACAATGCGCTAAGCCTGCTCCCCTGGGTGAGGTGGCTCTGTCTGTCTGTCTGTGGGCTGTGTGGCTGGTGGCATGCTCCCCGTATGGTGTGGCATTGAGCCGTGGTGTCACTCAGCCCTTGCGGTTTGTGCAGAGCCTGCTGGGCCTCCCTCTGATGTGGGCTGTTGATGTGATGGGCCTCTGAGGCCACTTGAGGCCTGCTGGCTTGGCTGGCTCCCTGTGCTGCAAAGGGGAAGGCACGGGCCACGTGGGGGTTTCCTCTGCTCCTTTCAGCCACTTAAGGTCTGCAGTACTGCTGCGCGCCACTACGGGAGTAGTGGGCCATAGGACTCACCGGTGTGTTGGCGTCTGTTCCCAGAGTGCACCTCTGACTTGAGCATGCTCCCGTTGGTCCAGGGAAGCATGCCGGCGGGTGCGGGACGTGTCAGAGGCAGGGAGTGATGCTGGCTGGAGTCGTGGTGCTGGGGCGAGGTGAGAGGCACCGCAGAGGTGGCAGCGCAAGGCACAGGAATCACAGCCCAGGCCGCGGATAGCAGCGCCCGTGGGCACGGGGCGAACCTCAGTTTCTGGGATGACGGAGCGTCGCGGGTGGGCTCCGCGAGCTCCGTACCGGGCAGAGTCGGTGCACTGGGGTACGACCGGCCTCGTCGCCAATGTAGCGCGGCGGGCCCGGGGATATGAGGGCCTTAGCAGCGCAGTAAATAAAACACTACACACTCGTTAGCTGCACTAAGGCGGGAAGACCACGAGCGGTCTCGCGCCGTTTATTTATCCCCTTGGGTCGAGCCCGTCCCGAGGGGTGCATGCGGTGTGTGCAACTGGCAACATTGTAGTGGAGAACCCGGATGGCTCCCTACAGGGACGTAATCTTTTTGTTCTAAATAGGCAATGGGAGATCAAGGCTACATGATAAAGATACCACCATAGTCCCCGAACTGGAAAACATTAGACCGAAAGCTCAATTACCTAAAGAAACTCAAAGATGAGACTGTACTCTTTGCATTTTGGGCCTCACAGTTTTACATTCACAGTTACAAGCCTACGCAAGCAATGTGCTGTTAGCAAAATAACCAAACTAATTGAATAGAACTCACTTTTACGTGGCTACACAATGGTAGCCCCCAGGGCTCGAATCGGGGGTACACGCAGGTACACGGCGTCCCCCCACTCTTTTCACAGGGTGGACGCCGTCCCTCCTGCCAAGAAGTTGGGCCCCACAGAAATATGCTGAACTTGTCCCGGTGTAATTTTCAGACACCGGGACACGTTCAGCAGCGCCTGTATGTTGTCTGCTTTCCATTCCCAGCAGCAACGTGGAGGCAGCCAGTGAGCCTTTCTTCACCTCCAGCTGGGTTGAACTTAAGGGGCCATCCGGCCTCCTTTTGTTTGTATATGCTGACTGGGGGCCGCCTGGAACCTTACATTTAAATGTAAATGCCACAGAGGGAAACAAAGGCACCCAGCTTGCCTTCTCTTCACAGGTACTTAAGAGAGGCATGCTTTTGCCCTTGTTTTGTCTCTGTATATAAATGCAGACACTGGAAGACTGTCAGATTGGTTAGTCTGTCCCAGTATTTACACAAATAATTTAAATAGCACTACTTTATTTCTTTTATAGCGCTATGTCGTGACGTCATGAGGTCATTTGCATATTGTCTAACTTGGTCAGTCCCCCCACTTCTTTTTATAGGACTTGTGCCCTGGTAGCCCCCCCCCACCGCGCCCTCCAGCTACCGAGCTTCACCCATGTTGAATGAAGTCCCTTGAAGCGTGTTAAAAAACCCGAGACCCGTGTTATTTTTCTTTTTTTCTTTTCTTTATTGGCATTTGTAATAAAGTAACAAACATTACGAACAAAACAAAAACAAAAAAGAACAGAAAAACACCAGTTGCTTACAGTCTGTCATTGGCCATCCATTTGCATACTATTATGATACACATATGACAAATCAAATGCCTAGTTCCACCTGTATGTAGTAGAAAATGCTTATGATATACAATAAATCACTATACAGCAGAGGTCATAAAGGTTACAAAATAGGTTCCATTGAACCCCATAAACCAGACAAAGCAGGACCCACTAATCCTACTTATATGAAAGCGTACCTAGTGTATGGACCACCTCCCACTACAATGCTCCAACATCCCCGGGCTCGTCAAGCATGCACCTACGAGTCTCCAGGAGCCCCTGGAGATCCCTCCCCCTCACTCTGATGAGTGCACGCCCACTCCAAAAATGGCCCCCAGATGTCCCTAGGCCTGGACGCCATTGGCATCAGCTCCCAGAAAGTGGTTAATTGCGTGTGTCCAAATGTAACATCCTGGATCCACTCTTTCATGGAAGGAGCTCCCCTTCTACCCCAGTGCAGGGCTACTCGGCACTTAGCGAAAAGTAGGAGCATAGCGTATAATTTGCGGAATGCAACTGGCGTGTCTCTAACATAACCTAATAACCCCCGAGACCCGTGTTATTTGCTGGGGGCGCCAGGGCAGGAACTTGTACAATCCATTGAATGGAGAACCTCACGGAAAAGGTTCCACAAACCCCCCTTTCCACTCCAGAACACCCCGGGATTCCTCGGGCACAGGGGCTGCGTCGGGAGACCCCCTCGCAGAGGGTAGACTGTCTTGCAAGGGGCATAATACATTTTGCAGATGGCGTCTGTATTTCCACCCGCCCCCTTTGTCTGCAGATCATATGTTGGACAGTGTTTCCCCCTCCTAACTACAAATCTGAGGGAGGCGACAATGCTGGTGTGAAGTGTGCCACTGCTGTGCTGGTCTGTATAAAATGTGGGGCTGGTGCGTACAGTAAGTAGATTGGCAGCTGCAGGGGGGTAAACAAGGGAATGCACCAAGAGCAGTTGTCGCTGCTGAGTAGGCAATTCAGGCAGGTCAACTCTGCATGTGGGCAATCCAGATTCGCAGGGGGCTTTAACAGTGGAGTATGAGCTAGCGTTAGGGCTGTAAAGGGGGCAGGAACTCCGGCAATAACCCCTTACCACCCAGGCAAGTGGTCCTGTGAGCAGTCTCTGAAAAACCACGGCCCAAGCACACCCTCGTTCCTCACCCGCCCATGTGCTGGTCTTACTCTCCTCTGCACCCAGACACCGGCCTCCCTCCTGCTCCACTAACACAGCCGGATGACGTCAGCGCCAGACGAGTCTCCAGTTGTTATAGATGAAGTGTGGTGTATGTGTGAAGCTGCCTCTGCCATGTACAGCCGCTGTGCAAATGTACAACATAAAAAAAAAAAAATGAACATGAAGCGCAGCACCCGGCCGTGAAGAGGGCGCAGTGCAGGCTATTAATTGGAAAATGCAGCTTCACGGCCGGGCGCTGCGCTTCATGTTAATTGTTTTTAATGTTGTACATTCGCACAGCGGCTGTACATGGCAGAGGCAGCTTCACACATACACCACACTTCATCTTTAACAATGCTCACTAAAATTGGCGACGTGTTCGTATACAAGCATTGTTAAAGATGAAGTACAAGGTATGTGTGAGGCTGTGTTGGCCCACAAAACACCAAAAATAAACAAAAAGTAGTGCAGCGAAGTCCAATACATGATCAACACTGAAAGGATCCATGTAGCAGGGGCGATTGCCTGGTCTTGGACAAAATGCCCACAAGGCGGGACAAATGTACCCTGTGCACCAACTAAAACAATGGGATTTATAACGGCATGCCAAGCAACCAAACAAAAAGCGGTAGGCGTGTTTCATTGCACAGAGGAATTACTAAATGCCTCATGGAGCAGCGCATGCACGATGGCTCTAGGCTCGACCTAAAAACGGCAAATACTCAATTCCTTGCCTGTTGTCCCATTAACCGCATGCTATTCCCACGCATGCGCTGTTTGGAAAAGCAAGTATCATTCTAGTCCTCAGCCTTGACTGCACAAATTTAATTCACTTCCGGGAAACCCATATACTCCATCCTGGATAGCTGATCTGTTAGTCTCATCTTCGAAGATACGCGAACCGGCGGGCACTCGGGCCCGACCGTCACATCAAGTAAGTGACTTGACAACTCCCTCCCACCCCTAAACCCCCCTTCCCCCTCTCTTTGTAATTGATTGCAAGTCTCCTTATCCATGCTGATTTTCTCCCAGTTGCTATAGCTTCATTACGGGAGACTCACCCTTGAATCCTCTTCGCTGACGGGAAACGCTAAACAGTTCCTCAAACTTTTCCCGGACGATCGGTTCCACTGTCTTCACCTAAATGCTCCTTAAATGTGAATTTCCCTCCATTGATGCCCGGACCACATCCACTAGTGATCCCTAACTAGTAAGTCTGCCATCTCGGTTTTAGTCATGGAGAACGCCCCAATACTAATTTGACTATTATTGACTCCCCTTTCTAACATGTTTCAGGGACATCAAGATCAAACTTGGCATGAGCCACTACAGTGCATAGGCTCATACTCTGCATGTTTGCACCAGTAAGTTCCCTTGCATTAACTACCCCCAAGATTGGGGCTTCTAATTAACTCAGCACCAGTTACTACAGTGCATAGGTGCACACTCTGCTTGGTTGCACCAGTAAGTTCCCTTGCATTAACCATTTCCATGAGGGGCTTTCTAATTAACTATCGGGCAAACTACTATTTTGTCTCCTATATCAGTAATGAATTTAGATGTATGCGCCCCTACTCACGCCTTACTTCGATCAGTTCATCATTAAGTGGCGCCAATTCAGTTTGGTTTACTTTTGTTGGTTTATCACCACTGTGATGACCCAACTCCAATCGCCACTATCCATATTAAGTATCATTCACCTTTTTAACTACGTTGTATAACTGTATTAGGTTATTAATTGCTCTGGCCTGACAACCTCCTTTTCTTTTTTTTTCTCTTTTCTTTCTTTTCCAGTGATATCAAGTGCTCACACACCTGTTCTGAAGTTGATCTCAAATGTTTGAGATCGAAAGGCCGTTGACCGCATAACTATATTAAACTCCTAGTTTTATTCTATAAATTCATTGATAGGAGTGCAATGTTATGTTTTTTAAGAGTTGCCTGTTTGTACTATTCTGTCACCCTATTGAGCACCTTTTTTCACTTAACTGTGAGCACTGGATGATATTTACAAACCCAAAAAGATTATATTGAAAAATCTCCTGATATACTGCAATGAATAATTAATCACATTATACACTAAACTGTTTGGAGGTTGTTGTACTTTATAATTGTTCCAATTTTCTCACATTGAATATTACAGATTCCGGATTAAAAATGCACGGAACCTATTTTCTATTACTTTTCCTTTTTTTTTTTTTAAAAGGAGCTTATACGGGATTACTGGCCCGACTGAACCACTATTTACAAAACAAACACTCCCTGTATGTCTCAGCCAGTATATAGAATGTGTGACGTATCCTGTGCTCCCATT